>JAMKCH010046294.1:0-11147 GCA_023653785.1 Ophioderma brevispina | reverse complement strand
GTGTGTTCACAGATTTGGGTCAAAGGTCACGTGGGCCGATTAAAGGGGCATTTTTGAAAATCTATAAATTTCTTCTTGTGCTACAAATCAATTGCGATATTCACTAGACTTGGTTAGACGAACCGCTGACCCAAGGTCCCTATGGGGTGTTCACAGATTTGGGTCAAAGGTCATGTGAGGCGATTAAAGGGCATCCTTTTGAAAATCTAGAAATTCTTCTTGTGCCAAAATCAATTGTTTAGTATTAATGGTTAGAAGAACTGCTGACCCAACGTCCATATGGGGTGTTCACAGATTGGGTTAGAAGGTCACGTGGGCCGATTAAAGGGGCATTTTTTGAAAATCTATAAGTTCCTTCTGTGCCACAAATCAATTGCTATAATCACTAGACTTGGTTAGAAGAACCGCTGACCCAAGGTCCATTATGGGGTGTTCACAGATTTGGGTCAAAGTGCACTGGCCAATAAAGGGGGCACATTCTTGAAAATCTATAAATTCCTTCTTGTGCCACAAATCAAGTGTTATATCAATAGCTGAGTCAGAAAAAACCGCTGACCCAAGGCCCTGTGGGGTGGTCACAGATTTGGGTCAAGGTCACGTGGGCCGATTAAAGGGGCATTCTTTGAAAACTATAAATTCCTTCTGTGCCACAAATCATGTTATAACACTAGAATTGGTTAGAAGAACTGCTGACCCAAGGTCCATTTGGGGGTGTTCACAGATTTGGGTCAAAGGTCGTGTGGGCCAATTAAAAGGTGCATTCTTTGAAAATCTATAATTCCTTCTTGTGCCACAAATCATTGCTATAATCACTAGAATTGGTCAGATGAACTGTGGACCCCAAGAGCATGGGGTGTAAATTTTTTTTTCGGGTCAAAGGGTAACATGAGCCAATTAAAGGGGAATTCTTTGAAAATCTATAAATTCCTTTTGTTGCCACCAATCAATTGCTATAATATCTAGACTGGGGTCAGAAGAACGCTGAACCAAGGCACATACAGGATGTCACAGAGCTTGGGTCAAAGGTCGTGGGGGCCAATTAAAGGTTGTGCTTCTTGGAAAATCTATCATTTCCTTATCGTGCCACAAATCAATTGCTATAATCACCAAATGGCTCAGAAAGAACCACTGAACCAAAGGGCCCAAGTAGGGTGTTCACAGATTGGGTGGAAAGTCATGTGGCCGATTAAAGGGGCATTCCTTGATGATTTGGAGTGCGGGCCTTTATCATAATAGTAGGGCCTTGGTCTCAAGATATCGGGGGCATATTTCTCACTATCTCCTTCATGAGCAGTCTATTATGTGTATACTATAAAATTGCCAAACCAGGGGTACTACTCCTAAACGTCTCTTACTTATGATCATGTGAAATTTCACGATTAATATCGCCACAAGGAAAAGTTGTACCCGGGGTGGGTGTCAAAATAAAAGAAATGGAAATTAAAAAATACTATAAATGTAAAACGGTGGGGTGCTACTCCGACGAAACGGCTCTACTTATGCTAATGTGGGGGGACTTTTCAAGATTAATATTGCACAATAGAAAATGTTGCGCCCCCAGGGTGGTGTATCAATATTAATAACATGAGCTACAAGCACCATTGGTGTCGCTCTTGTTACATATTTGGATACACTGAAGTGAATAAAGCCGAATAACGCCGTCTTTATGTAATATAAGATGTGATTTAGTAGTTTCTGGTCGTTGCACGAAAGTCAAAGCATGGTTTTCTATGGGAGAGTTCCGTAACCTGACTCAATTAATCTGACACGCTGACATAGTTTTTTTCTGACACAAGTTTGTTTTTAGAGATTTAGGATCTCCTGATATCGGAAAAGGTACGTTTAAAACCTACATGTGCTCAAATATATATGAATGAAACGAGTGATTACATGACGTTATTACAGCTTAATTTTTACCATGAAAACATGGTAGGCTCTGTCACGAATATTAGGAGTTAAATACTCGGTCGCTAGTGGCGCGAAGAAAAAACGCGCCAAATTCTTACCGACTCTTTTACAACTTATGCTCTACACGTTCAGCTGATTGTGAAAGCAAAAAGTGCCCCGACAGGGACTGGAGAACGTCTGTTCCGTGAGCGTGCACTGAGCCCCTGTGATTATAAAGGCTGTGGCAATATAACAATAACCCTTGGCAGAGGAGGATGGACATACTGGATGTCGATTTTTAAAAATCGCATTGAAACCTAAGTCAATCAATGTTTGCTTTTAAAAGTACTTTGAATCATGTTATCTTGTTGGAAAAATTCATTTCATTATACTCTAGAATACCAATTAAAATAATTATTGCAAAATATAGCCAAATTTATACCATCTTGTATTTTTCTCAGAAACTTCAAATTCACCTTGGTCTTTATCATAGACCTACAGCTAAGAGCATGGTCATGACAAAATTAAAATTGAAGCTATCAGCATATAAAAGGGTATTTGATTTAAGTATTATTTATTATTAATTGCCTCCTAAGGTATGTATCTAAGTAAATATATCCCAAGATTTAATTGCTTTAATTTTTTTATTAGTAAAATATCTTGATTTTTTTTCACTTCCGTTAGTGCCCGGGGGGGGGGGGGGCTGAGGACCCAACCCTTCTAATGAAGCCGTGGGCGGATTTTTTTTTTGTATCAGGAGAAGCTTATTAATAAATCAGACAAATTGCAAAAAAACTCTTTGAAAAATTAGATTGCCTAACCGAGAAATCGCAAGAAAAAACAACAACAAATGTTGCAACATGTTGGGTACTATGAAACCCCATTGTTAATGCAATATACACATCATTTTCCCATAGAGTTTGTACAATAACAGTTTAGCAACGTCCACAATGACATTTGTTTTCAGCACATAAAGGGTTATTTTTATTGTTAGTAATAATTGTTTATTGACATGTTTGTGTGCACATATATCAGCAAAAATGGCTATGGTTCTTCGATTTTCTTAAATATTCTCAGACAACTTCTGTTAGTGCCCAGGGGGGGGGGTCCATGTGACCCCACTAATTAAAGGGATTAGCAGCGATTTGCTAATTCGAAACATCGAAAAAATCATCAAAATTCATATTTTTGTATTTTTGTTACTGGCATGGATATGCGAATATAACCTGCAAGTGGTTGGCTTGAAATCCGTGTATTAAAGACAAGGCAGTACTTTTTATCTGATTCTGTAATTTCTATACGTGCGTATCAAAATTCCGACTTGAGATTAAAAAAAGCTTTCCCGATGAATATCCCAGATTCTAAGCGTGATATTGTGCACCATATCAATACAGCTTGACCTCAACCATAAACATTATTGATCTTTGTTTATTCTGTACTAGTGTAAACCACAATCAGCTGTTTAGTGTAGATTTTGAGACGCCATCGCTGTACGGCTATTTGCGGGAGACGGTATGACAAATTTCCTCAAATATTTCATTTTTTCACTATATGGTGGTTTGTTTCTACATTAAAGCAGTTATATGGAATTGTACACACTTATCCCTGATTTATAAGTTAAAACAAATGCATTTCCACATTTTTCGATTCTCTCGCATTATCGCTGCTAATCCCTTTAACGGCTTTTGTTGGTATGAAAAGTAGCGCATTTAAAAGATAGACAATTATATAGGACCCTCAAATTTGTTTGACTGGCCGCTTTACACGTGGGAGTTTTTGTAATTGTCTGACCTTTAAATGCGCTTCTTTTCATACAAAAAATTAAAATCGGCCAAGCCGTTAATGAGTTAATTAGACCCCCCCCCCGGCACTAACGGAAGACTAAGTCATCTGAGAATATTTTTAAAAATCAAAGAAACAAAGCAATTTTTTTGCTGATATATGTTGTTCATACATACATATAAGTAAACAATTATTAGTAACATTCAAAATGATTAACCCTTTATGTGCTGAAAACAACAACAAAAAAATTGTCGTGGACGTTGCTAAAACGTTACTCTACAAAGTATATGGGAAAATGACGTGTATTGTGCAATACCGTTATAACAAATACAGGATTATCTAAAACTGTAGTTGTGTTAAATATATGTATATAATTTGGGTCTTCTGGAGTAGATATCAACATAAAATAAGTTTTCAAAGAATTTTCTGTCCTTTTGCCCAATTTTCGCGTGTTTTGAAAACAATGTTTTGCCCCTAATGAGCTATTCCAGAAAAAAAATCCCCCCTATAGAGGGCAAAAATGTTTGTTCACATAATATCTGGAATTCCTGGCTATCTTTCCATGAATTATCTGGAATTCCAGGCGCTACATTCCGTAAATTACCAGGAATTTTAGACACTACCTTCCATAAATTCCAGGAATTCCTAAACTACCAATGTAAAAAAAACCATGGAATTCATAGATGATTATGGTTAGGGGTATAGAGGGCGTTGAAAATATTGATTTTTTTTGCTGGAATTTACCTCTGAAAATCATAAAAACACTGGAATTCCGTCACCCTCTATACCTAAAATGGCTGGAATTCCCACATCGTATTAGACATTAAATTCTGGAATTCCAGCTTTCGAAAGTGACAAAAAGTCTGGAATTCCGGCACCGGGCCTTATGGGATGGGGGGGGGATAGGGGGCAATTTTTTTTCTGGAATAGCCCAATTTATAGCCCAAATAACAAATTTCATTTTTATCGCTGATTTGGGGTTGTCTTATGACCCTTCACATGTGGTATTAATTTCGTGCAAAAATTCCCTCGGGAAAGTGGTTTCCTTGGGGGTCCCATGGAACCCCTTGGGCACTAACAGGAGTGAAAACCCCTTGCTAACCAGACCGCACTGAAAAGTCAGGAGGAAATTTGCTATTCACGGTCTAAGTGTGGTCTACATCAAGGGTTCTGGAGTTAGGGTCATGGAATAAATACCGGCTGACTTGACTGCTATGAAATGACCTGGGATGACCTTAGGTCCTGTTTTCAGCCATTTCAAGATTTGACGTCAAGTTGACCTTGAATGACCTTGACCAGACCCCTATCCTTAGAAAAATCAGGGAGCATTTGATATTCGTGGGCCATGGTCCACATTGGGTGAGAGATTGGAGTGACAATTTTGCTAAATTTTCCCAAAAATGGTGTCTGGGGTGAAAGTTTTGCAAAATCTTCTAAAAAATAGAGGTCTTTGGGTGAAAAAAAATACGTGAATTTAGGCTAAAACTTAAGCCTCCAAAACGGCTGAAAATAAATAAAATTGCGGAACTTGAATTTTGAGTAACAGAGCCTAGGCCCGAATTCAGGCTATTGCCTGAAAACTTACATCCCTGGGGTTGGCCCAGGTTCAGGTACGTCACTTTAAAAAAAAAAAAAAAAAAAATATAAGCCCCCCCCCCCCGGATATGATGGATGCTTCATGCTTGATAATATCGCAAGCAATAAAGGCCATAACGTATTGCCGCAACGTGTTGCGACATTTCGGCAACGCGTTGCAAGAAAGTAGCAACGCGTTGCGGCGTCGGCCAATTAGAATGACGAATTTCTGTGACGTATTTCAAAAATTAGACCCACAACGCGTTGCAAATTATCTAGCAACGTGTTGTGGAAACTCATAACGCGTTGCAAGCCTTCACAACGCGTTGTGAGCTTCACAACGCGTTGCGAAGGTTCACAAGCCAGAAGGGTCATAACGTATTGCCGCAACGCGTTGTAGAAAAGTTAGCAACGCGTTGCGCATTTCGGCAACGCGTTAATTGCGGCCTCGCCATCAAATCATGAATTTCTGTGACGTTTTTAAAATAATAGATCAACAACGCGTTGCGGCGCAATACGTTATGACCCTTATGGCCTTCACAAGTGCTGGTTGCCGCTTCAAACGCCTGTAACTTCACAACGCGTTGTAAGGCAATAAGGGTGTCAGAAACGTATTGCCGGCAACGCTGTGAGGGTTGCAACGCGTTGTGAGATTTATATTTTTGAAATACGTCACAGAAATTCATGATTTTGATTGGCCACACCGCAACGCGTTGCCGAAATGTTTGCAACGCGTTGGGATTTCCACAACGCGTTTGCGCATACGTTTGACCCCTTTGGCTTGGTCCTTCGCACGTGTTGTCAGGTTTGCAACGCGTTGCAAAGTATCTAGCAACGCGTTTGTGATTCTATTTTTTGAATACGTCACAGAAAATATGATTTTTGATTGGCCTACACCGCAACGCGTTGCCGAATGTCCGCAACGCGTTGCCGAACTTGCAATACGCCTTTATGGCTTGCGATATACGTATTGTCCCTTGGATCTTGATTGTTGACATAAAACCGGTGTAAAAATAACCATTGTCCGGCGTACTCATAGTCCGGTAACAATGGTGAACAATAGGGCAATCGATTCAGTTGACTCTTTACGCAACATTAAGTTTCACGCTCTATTCCATTATCGTCTATGAGCCCCGGACTATGGCTCCTACCGACTATATCGGCTTTCACACGCCCGCTGTGCATGTGCTTGAGCGGTTATCTAGTGGCAGTCAATGTTAAGGAAACAACGCCGACTGATTGTACAACTTCATAATATATTTTTGACTCGCCTCAATTCTGTATCATTCCTCCTACTTAGCGTTTGGGTGTTGTAAGCAAAATATAACTAATTCGTTATTACAGAGTTAAAATCAAAAAATAAAACAGTGACCGTGTGGGGACACTGACAAGCCCGGGGGTGCAAGTGTAAATCCTCGCTCACGCGCGGAAGCTCGCTGGCCGAAATCGTCATTAGCCAAGTTCCCCACAACTTATGGCCTGCCGTAAAGTTGAGTTTATGGACACAAATTTTCTTTTCCTTCTGAAAATGGAAATAGTAGGGTGGTGTAGAAAATAAGAATCTGCCGGGGTGCCCTGGGCACCTTGAGCATTTTAAAGAAAATCCAAGATGGCGTCGCCATAAAATGGTAATTATCTATTCAAAAAAAAAACCCTATATTTAATCAAAATATGAGTTACAACATACTAAAAGGACCCTGAACAAATGCATTCACTTGTAAATTAGTCCCATAACTCCAAATTTCAAAATGGGAAGCAAAAAATCTAATAATTTTTTTAAATATGCCATATAACAGCAAATACCGCTATAAAAAAATAAACAGGAGTACTTAGATTAATGGTATTTGTTTGACCAATAAATGTAGTTCTGATACTGTTTTAAAGTTAAAGTGTAACATGACGTCCCAAAATCAATATGGCAAGCAAAAACGTGGAATATCTTCAAAAAAACTTGACCCAATGTCTAATAGTAACCGTCAAGTATAAACTATTGTGTCGATGAAACAATTAGAAAATGTACCTATGATCATACCAAGTGATACCAGGTTATCCGGAAAATAAAAATAAAATGGGTCCAATTATAAAATTAAGTGCAATATAAAATGTGAAAAAAGTAATTCCTATGGTATTTTTGACAACTTGCACCTATTTTAGTTTTTATTTCGATTTTTGGCGCTTTAAAACAAATTGAATGTATGTGTGTACATTGGGTTATGAATCAAAGGTACATTTTCGGAAGTCAATGACACATTGATTTCGATTTGAAAAAGACTGTAATTTTGGCCAAGTATTTTTTGAAGATGTTCCGCGTTTTTTGGGCTGCCATATTGATTGACGCCATGTTACAATTAAACGTCTCAGAAAAACATTTAATTGTGCCTAGCAACATCACCTAGCACTCCTCGTCTATTTTTATCGCAGGTATTTGCCTGTTATATTGGCATATTTTAATTATTGGATTTGGCTTCCATATTGAATTTGAAGATGACTTAATGTTACAAGTGTCCCATACACTTGTTTCATTGGATCCTATAGTAATCTTAGTAACCCCATAGTTTGTAATATAGGGGTTGAATAGATAATTTTAATCATTTATGGCTACGCCATCTTGGAGTCGTCAAATGCTCAAGGATGCCCAGGTAGCAACCGGCAGATTCTTATTTTTACAAACACCCTAATCTTATTCATTTTAGCAAAAAAAATTTGTGTCCATACTCAACTTTCGGTCCAACATGAAGGTTTCTACCTGACTAAAAAAGTTTGTTGTACGCAAGTGCAGTGAGCCGTGTGTTTTTATTTAGATTACTAAGCGTGGCGACCACGAAAGTTTCTAATTAGATTTTTCGGCGCGAAAAAATATAAGGAGCCAGAAATAATTTCAGTTTGAAAAGGCGAGGCCAAATTTTTGGTTTAATACCAATTTGGTGCGTGAAAACCACTTTTCATTCTACCAATAAAGTTTCAAACTATCTCGTCACCTGTACAATCCATATAAAACTGTGTTCAATAAAAACTGTGTCAGATCAAAGTGAGTCCAGGTTACTGAAACTCCCGTTTTTTTCGATGATATGGTACTTGGTACTTGGTATTGTTGATCCTTATTGCAGCTCGTTGAGCAACTAGGATGAGTGCGAAAAATTGCGTCTCCATCCACAAGTTGCAAGTAAAAAAGTAAAAGATGCAATGCAAAAAATACATCGGTCCCCTCGGACCGCTTTGTGGGTCGCCTGGGCCGTCCGCGGTTTTAGTGAATGTAAGGCCTAACATAAACCCTTTGACCCTTGAGATGATGTGACCTTTGAAAACCCAGCAACAAATGAGGGATCCATGGTTGGCCCCCTATTGGATTCAAAGTTTGGTTTTCCATTGAAATTGCAACTGTTTTCCATATGAGGTCAATTTTTACCTGTTCAGCCTTTTTTTACAACTTTGACCCTCACAGACCGTTGACCCCTGGCATGTTACCCTTTGGACCTCATCACAACAAATGAGGGATCCCATGTTGTGCACCTATGATTCAGTTTGGGTTTCCAAGTGAACTTCAAAAATTTTGAAGAATAGAGGTCCAATTTTACATTTTCGCCTATTTTTACAGCTTTTGACCTCACATGACCTTTGACCTTAGCATGTGACCTTTTGACCTCATCAAACAGTGGGGGATTCCATGCTGTGCACCTGTGACCCCAAGTTTGGCTTCATCACTTTTCATATGAGGATGTCAATTTTTAATTTTCGCCCTAATTTACAACTTGAAACTTGACCCTCACATACCTTTGACCTTGGCATGTGACCTTTTGACCTCATCAACACATTAGGGATCCCATTTTTGCACCTATGAAATTCAAGTTTGGTTCCAATTGAACTCAACTTTTTCATATGAGGTCAATTTTACATTTTCATCAAGCCTATGTTTACAACTTGAACCTCACATGAGAAACCTTTTGACCTTGGGCATGTGACCTTTGACCTCATCCAATAAGTGGGGGATGCCATGTTGCAAACCTGTGACCCAAGTTTTGGTTTAAATCCATCAAAAGTTGTGGATCTTACATGCAATGTTAACCCCTTTTTCACAACAACATATAACACAGCATCATCAACAGACTACAAACAACAACAGTGTGACAAAGTGATCCCTATGTGTCTTCTGCCTTAAAGCAGGCGAAACAAAAAAACCGGAAGCAATCTCAACAACAGTACCAAAAACATAACAAACTGTGCACTATATAAAGGAGGCAGGAATGGTTTTTACATCAATTTGCTGCCAGACGGGAGGAAAGCATAGCTCTGAATGCTGGTAGGGCTGCCTTCTCTAAAGGCCCTAGGCAGTAAAAGAAAAATGTGTTACCACTTGCAGCTGGAAGGTTTAAATTCAAACACTATGGACCCTTGGGGGTAAAGAGGGGCAAACTTGTAGAGATCTGTAGTTGTTGTTGGGACTGGAACTTAAGTTGATTGATCATTTCTTGAAATGTAGAGCTGGAAGGAACAACACATGTTTGGGGAACTGGATTTGACAAGTTGTTGGGTGAATTTGAAGAACATTACTTGTTGTGCAAGAAGACGTCTTACATGAAGAGACTCCCATCCAAGTTGTTGAATGATTGATTAAGAACACTGTTTCCGTCCTGCGATAATCAGCAACACAAATCGTGCTCCCTGCTCTCCTCGAACTTTGTGCTCGAGCTTTGTCTCACTAAAGTTGTTGCGTTTTGGGTGTTGGGTTCCAGTCCTCTGATGGATATTCGAGGCGCGGACGAACGAGTGACTCATAGGCCTTCTTTTTCTTGAACGGGTCTTTTGAACAAGGAGGTATAATGTGTTCTGGTAGGAAGGCCCCAAGGTGCTGTTTAGATTTTTTTTGATGATGTGTTGAAACAATGAGTGTTTTCCCCACCAAGGGAGGTCACTTGATGGATAAGCCAAGATAATCTGGGATGGGGGGAAACGAACTAGGATAGCGGCAAGTTCAAAACAAGGTTTGTCGGTTTTTCTTTTGCACCCTGTTGCTTCCAATAAACCTTCGAGTCACGGTTCTCTGATGTTTTCTACTACAACGGTATTCAGTGGAATTTGAAGAGAAATTCGTAATCAATAAAAAAATCTCACCTCCGCTCCGCCGGTCACCTTAATTATTGGTTAAAGTGATTAAATTTACGTCACATGTATAATGGAAATTCCCCTAAATAAAACGTACCGATGTTTTTCATAGCCATTGGAGTATTCCTTTGCGAAAAAAATCCCCAGATTTATTCCGACAAATGTACACAACTGTACAGCATCATGGAAAGCTACCATGTTTTTATCCCTTGTGGTAAAAGATTTACATTCAACGCCGCCATGCAATAAACGAAACGAAGCAGCGAAATATTCACGTGAATCAGCAAGTTGTGCCCACCACCTCATCCTTGTGAACTTCGTTGTGCACACAAAGAATGGAGCGAATTCGTTTAGATTTTCTATTTCAAAAAAAACTACAACTTTTTAAAACCTCAAGTAGTTGAGAAAAATTGTAAAAAAAAACAAACCAAAATTCTTTTTTGGTGTTTTTGTTGGTTTTGTTTTTTGGAGGCTTTTTTTTTTTTTTTTTTCTCTTCATTTTGTGATTAACCAAAGGTTTTTAGTTGGCCTAAACACTAACAATCCAATCATGAAAACGGACATTTTAAAAGGGGTCTCGTAATAATGACTAGTTTAATTTACAAATAATAATTTCAAAATCGCATTCCGCACGTAAACACTGATCTCTATAAATGGATTACTAAGACACAGTAATTGTATATTTAGATGAAGGAGCATGGTCGTACATCTAGGTCTAAGCGAACACAATAACATTCCGGATGACCAACCTTTTAACAGAAATGTATCCCCGTGCGCACTTTTTAGAGACATGGCCCATCTCA
>JAMKCH010046293.1:0-19671 GCA_023653785.1 Ophioderma brevispina | reverse complement strand
GAATTTCGTCAACTAAAACAAACCAATAAAGACCTGCAACAGTGATTCATTCCAGTCGACACCGCTCTACAAGAAATCAACAATGTCCGAGAATGAAGTTTAGAAGCGGTTCTTCAAAACAAGTTATTTGGCTGCGTGGAGTGTGGGACATTCAGTACACAATGAATTGAAATCATTACTTGGAGGAAATGCCCCTATTTTCAAAAATGTTGATATCACACGGGAAGATATTGGGCAGTTCAGTGAAGACAGTGGCAGAAGAGCACAATATCATGTCTACTCCTCGCAGTAGTTTAGTAGGTAGCATGCACGGATAAAAAAGATTTACTATCAACACCCTTACTGAAGTGGTATCTTCAGCATGGCTTAAAGGTAAAGCACATTTACCAAGTGATGGAGTACTTGCCAAAGACTTGTTTCAGGGATTTTGGCAACGCAGTTTCCGGACGCAAGGAGAGCCGGGGATGTCGATCCATCCAAAAGCATCATGCAGATACCATGAAGCTAATTGGAAATTCCTCGTACGGAAAACAATTACCAATAAAGAGCGCCATACGGATGTGAAAGTGGAGACGCTGAAAGTGGAAGAAAGCGAGTCAAAGAACCCCTATTTCGTGACATTGAGATAATAACTGTGACTGTTATGAAGTTGTTATGGCCAAAAGGTCATTATGAGAGGACCTACCGAACAGTCGGCTTTTTTGTCTCCCAGTATGAAAACTGGCATGCTGTCAATTTATTTCGATTTTTAGTCAAGTAAGTTGTCGCTCTGATTCCAATATGTAGAAATGGACACGGATTCCGCCTACATTGCCATTTAAGGCGAAAGTCTAGATACACTTATTAAAGCAGACTTCGATCAGAGTATGAACTCGACAAACATAACTGGTCCCTCGAACAGACACTGAAGATTACACAGACGTTATGACAAAGAAACCCTGGTCTATCCAAAGTGAATGGGAGGGTGAGGGACTTGGGGGGGGCGGGAGGTGGGTCGGGTTGGGGTGGGGTATGTTGACATTATGCCAGCAAAAAACCTATTATGTTTTGGCCCCAAGATAATTAGTTCAAAGGGGTCACCAAGCGAAACCAAACAGTATTAACAAGATTGTATCTTCAGGTCCTGACTGACAAAAAAGTACAGAGTGGGGTGAACCGAGGTTTTCGGGTCAAAAGTAATAGTGTTTACACATACTCACAAACCAAGGGATGTTTTTTCTTTTTCTTTTCACCTCTTGTAACCAAAACGTAAAGTCTTGGAAGATGGCGTATCAACTACTTACCTAGATATTAAAAATAGTAAACGATATTGTTAGAAACCCCAGAAATCAAATATCAGGTTTCTGTACTTTTGTTTCATTAAAACGTGTTCTGTCATATGGCCAATTGGGCATTAAACTGTGAAAATACAAACACCTCACATGGTGAGGTAAGTTGGACAAGTCTTGAAACTTATTTTTTAAAATTACAATTTTGTAATAAAATCTAGACGTAATCCATTCTTAAAGCTATAGAATCAAGTTGAGAGTAGCCAAGAATGTCTTTGAGATCGCAATAATGGCCGTAAACATCCCCTGTTTGGAAGAAATACTATTACAATTGATTGGATAGCAACCACAAAGGTCCTGTTGAAATGATCATTGAATGATTGACTAAGGACTTACATGTGTTACTTTTAATATTGATAGCAACTGTCTATATACCAATTCATTTTTTATCTTATTCGATAAATAACAATATTAAAGTATGTATAATGATGTATATGTAAAATACCATGTGAATACAACTGTAAAATAACTATACAGATCAAAAGTATTATAGAATGTACACTTGAGCATACAGTCTTGTATTATTATTAACAGTCATCGAAACCAGAGACTGATATGAGGATACAAAAAAAAATATGGGATGGGCGGATTGTGCGACATTGTATTTCAGTTAGGCCAATGTAAGTCAATAAATGTAAAAGCCGTGGTCAAAGACTTCCAGACGTTCAATGTTCAATGGTCAACCAACTTGTTGGGACTTGTTCCATTGGGAGTATGATTTGAGCTATAGGCCTATGTTGTCCCATGTTGTGTCAAGATATTCAAGAGTCTGTAAATGTTTTTAACTCAAAGAAGCACCGGAAGTTAGGGGTGGAAAATTGAATATTAAAAAAAAATCAATTCATTTCTATGACAACGATGAATTGAACATGTGTCAAAGCACAAACTTTGTCAATAATGTCTATCATGTATATTCCGACGTATATTTAATTATTGTATAATTATTTTATGTATAAAATTACTCCATAATGTAAAATATTAACTAAATACTATACGAGTATTCCTAAAGCTACAAAGAAATAATTAAATTGTACACTTATAATATCATCTTTTTCTAGGTACTAAATGAGGACAAATGTCTGTAAAGAAAAGGAAAGTAAAGCATCTGAAAAAATAAATTCTCTTCAATATCAAAAAAATAAATACAATGACTCTGTATTCCTCCGTCCCATGCGTCATGTTTGCATATCTATGTTATGTGCTCTAACTTACTCACTCCCAAATCATCTCCCATTGAAGGAGCAAGTTTTCTTTCACACCCATGACTACACTCACCAAGGTCGTCATTTCAGACAACTCACCCCCCCTTGAACTGACCATCCGAGAGCAGGATTTCGCTCCAAAATGCGTGATTTCTTTCTTGTTACTAGCACCACTTCCGCAAGGTCAAAATGTCACTTCTTTTCTCAATTGTCCTGAAAATTTCCTCCCAACCCTATTTAAAGGTACCTACTAGACTACTTATGCCGTACCCATTTATACTCCTGGTGAGAGAGGCAAGCGAGTAAGTGCCTTGCCCAAGAGTACAACACCTTGGCTCAGCGGGCTCGAACCCAGAACCTTATGCTTATTAGACAGGCACTGATCCACTGCACCACAATTTGCGTGCCACCAACATTAATAATTAGTATAATAACTATTAAACTGGCTCGCATAACAAATAAACTTCAATACAAAAATTGCCACAGATTTTTAATTGAATCAGTTCAAAATAGTTTTAATTGTTTGCTGTTACTACACTCTAAGAAAAAAGTGACTTAGCAAAATTTCCCCTGGCGGCCCTATATGGAACCCTCAAGATGAAATCCTCAAAAAGGGTTCATAAGAATCTGAGAACACCCCAGAAGGTTTTCTAACAGAACCATCAAAATGTCTATAACAGCAGTTACATAACTCGTTTTGGTTGTTGAATACCTTATAATCCTGTCTTTCCTTTTTAAACATGGTTTACCAATATGGGTGTGACCGGGTGTGGTTTCCACCTCCCTTTGGGATTTCGATGCTTATGATTTTGATACCAGTGGATAGTTATGGTTTTTTTCTTTCCATTGATCCAATTAGTACCAACATACCTTATTATGGCGTCACATGACCTAAAGTCCACGAATTGGCAAAATTGGTATTTTCTAGAGACATAGTAAAATATGGAAAATGCCATGTGTTGGAACTTTACTTAAGGGTGTAAATACTCTGGTAAGGAATGAAGTACCAATAAAATTGAGAGATGTGTTAGTATGATATAGGCCATATCTTAAAATAAAATAACAAGGCTTCTATTCCTTGGGCCCAGAGTCCGAAGGACACTACCCTAGAACCACAATCCCCGACTATTTCGCTAGGGGAATATATCTCATTTGACACCTGTATATAATTTTGGTTTGGTTTTCAAAATGTATCCTTATTCCCGGGGAAGGTGGTGGGGGGGCATTTTTCAAGGTGGATATGATGCCGTGAACACGGACTTACAAAATGTACACCCTGAACGAGCATTTTCCAATCGACTAAGAAACATATCCTAAACATGTTTTTGTCAGTCTGTCTGCTGTGCGCTCCCCTAAACAGTATTATGCATTGGCGTCATAATTAAAAAACAGCCCTTAATTGGCTTATTGCTTGCTTTAACAATATTTATGATGGCTTTGATCTCTCTGCTTAATTTGATAACCTAAGTACGTGCATCACAATTTTAGGTTAAGAAACAAACATACTGGTTTCCATATTTTGCTGTTTTTGACACCTTAATCAAATTACAAACACGAGTAAGCAAAATTTCGCCTTTTGGAAAAAAGGGACCCTTTTAAACGGCGTTTTCTTGTCACAACATCATAGTCCACCTTTAATACCAAATGCCCCCCTATTTGTTTGTAAAAGAACCCATTTTCGGTATTGCTTTTGTAAATATAAAGGGTTCGAACCTTTACAACCATGAAATCCAAAATTTAGATGTCGTTATTGGTTTAGTACGCTAAACGCAAAATCTTGACGAATTTTTTTAATTTTTTTTTAGCCGATAATATAGGCTATTGTCATCACGTAGCAAATTAGAGTAGAAAACCCAATGTTCTCTCAAAACTAGTCCTCTCAAGGTCTTGTACCATTCTTTTGAAACTCGCAGGTATGCAATTTATGACATTTCTTTGAAAAGTTATGTTGTGGATTTTAAACATTCGAGCATTATGTTTTGCGTTTTGGCGCATTTTGTTCAGTCCTTATGTGTTTTTTGGCATGAATTGTTTGGTAGGCAAACATTATGCTGAATTGTCTGTGTCTACAATGTAATGCATTGCTTTTGAAAGCTGAAAGCCATGCATTATCAATACATACTGGCCTAGAGAGGCATTGCATTTGCAGCCTAGTCTGATAACCACTTGGCCGTAAATTTCATGCTTATCTAGGTAAATGATAGTTATGTTATTGTCAGAAGGGTAGTTTGTTATTGTTTTCCCACCAATATCTTCCCCAGTGTCTAAGTTCCATTTCCATGTCCTTGTCCAATTTTGTACTTACACGCATTCCCAGTTGCTCCCGAAGATAGTGCTTAGTTAGCAAGTCTCATTCAATGAATGCCATGTTTCCACATGGTTCACAATCGCACTATAATATAGTAATATGCTTGAACTTAACCTTGCAACTGTTGATTTGAAACAGCCCAAATTCTCTGACTTCAAAACCAATCATCATAAGTGGCCTTAGCACACACAGCTACCTAAGAGCAGCTATTTAGCCCATCCCACAATGCATCAGTTTTTGGTACATTTCACCTTAATAATCCCATGCATGATCCCGGCTGTCATCCCACAAAAATCCCATGTTTAATACATAAAACTCGACCTTTTACACCCATCCCTGCACAGACGCAAACACTAGTACTTTAAAAAATTCATTTGCAAGATTTTTTTTTTTTTTTTTGCTGCCAAATTGACGGTTCCATGTATCTCCTAATGGAAAGACAAACTTGCTTTGAAAATGATGGTATGTTGTGCCTGGGCTACTGACCTGCGAACTGACAAGGGAGTGAATATAACGACAAACGAAAAAATCAATGCAGATATTGTAATGCGGAAACTTTGCGCAAAAAGCAGTATATCGAGAATGAGGGGTACGAGTAATCGATCTGGAGGTGAATTTTCGTCACTAAAACAAACAATAAAGACCTGCAACAGTTCTTCATTCCATGCGACCAACCGCTCTACAAGAAATCAACAATGTCCGAGAATGAGAGTTTTTAGAAGCGGTTTCTTCAAAACAAGTTTATTTGGCGCGTGGAGTGTGACATTCACGTACCACATGAATTGAAATCTTACTTTGAGGAAATGGCCCCGATTTTCAAAAATGTGATATCACACGGGAAGATATTGGGCAGTTCATGCAGACATTGGCAGAAGAGCAACAATATCATGTCTACGCCTTCGACGTAGTTGAGTAAGGTCATGCCGGTAAAAAGATATTATATCAACACCCCTTACTGAAGTGGTTATCTTCAGCAGGCTTTACAAGGTAACAGCACATTTACCAGTGATCGAGTACGTGCCAAGACTTGTTTTTAAGGGTTTTGGGAACATTTTCACAGACGCCAGGAGAGCCGGGGATGTCGATCCATCCAAAGGCCCATCAATTTGCAATACCATGCAAGCTTAATTGGAACTTCCATCGTACGGGAAAACATTACCATAAGAGCCCATATGGAAATGTGAAGTTGTATGACGCCTGAAAGGTGGAAGAAGCGAGTCAAGAACCCCTTTTCGTGATATTGAGATAATCACTGATGACTGTTATGAAGTTGTTATGGCCAAAAAGGTCATTAGAGAGGACGCTACCGATACAAGGTCGTGCTTTTTTGTATACCATATGGCAACAGCTGCGCATGCTGATTCAATTTTTTCGATTTTTAGTCAAGTACAGTTGATCGCTCCTGATTCCAATATGTAGAAATGGAACACGGATTCCGCCTACATTGCCATTTCAGCGAAAGTCTCAGATACACTTATTAAGTCAGAGACCTTCGATCCAAAAGTATGAACTCGACAAACATAACTGGTTCCCTAGAAACACACACTGAAGACACAGACGTTTTATGACAAAAGAACCCTGGTCGTAATCAAATAGAATGGGGGAGGGTGAGGGTATCGTTTTTGCATTATGCAGCAAAACCTATTATTGTTTTGGTCCCCCACGGATAAATTTAGTTCAAAGGGAGTCAACAAGCGAAACAACATATTACATATTAACAAAGTTGTAATCTTCGGGTCCTGACTGAAAAAAGTCACGAGTGGGGTGAACCGAGGTTTTCGGGTCAAAAGTAATAGTGTTTACACATACTCACAACAAGTGAATTCTTTCAACCTTCTTTTACCCAAAACGTAAAGTCTTGGAAGATGGCGTATCAACTACTACCAGATATTTTAATAGTAAACGATATTGTTAGAAATCAGGTTTCTTTACTTTTGTCACTTAATAATCGTTGTTTTTTGTTCATATGGGACATAATTTTTATAATTTGGATTAAACCGTGAAAATACAAACTACCTCCATGGTGAGGGAGGCTGACAATCTTGAAACATATATTTTTTAAAATTACAATTTGTAATAAATATCGGCCTAATCCATTTTCATAAAGCTATAGAATCAAGTTGAGAGTAGCAAAGAAGTCTTTTGAGATCGCATCATTTGCGTTGAAACACCTCGTTTTGGAAGAAATACTATTACAATTGATTGGATCGCCACCACAAAGTGTCCTGTTAGAATGATAATTGAAGGATCTGCTAACGCTTTACATGTGTACTTTTATCTTGATACAACTGTACTATATAAAACAAAAACCAATTCATTACTTTATTTTCGATATAAATAACAATTTTTAATGTAATGTATACATGTATGTATAGTAAAATACCTATGTGAATCCCACTGTAAATACCATATACCATTATCAAAAGTATTATATGAACTGTACATCTTTTACATACCAGTCTTTATTATTATTACCAGTCACGAAACCAGAGACTGATATGGGATACAAAAAAAATATGGGATGGATGACTTGTTTGCGACATGTTTCAGTAGTTACCTGGCCATATTAAATAAAAATGTTCAATCAACGTGTCAAGACCTTCAACGTAGTTCATGTTCACTGTGCAGTTAGGCCTACTCCATAAACTGTTCCAATCAGGCCGTGTCAAAGACCTTCAGAACTACCTAACTGTTTGGGACTTGTCCTTTGGAGTATGGAATTTGAGCTATAGGCCTATGTTGTCCAATGTTTGTGTCAACGATATATTCAGACGTGTAATTTAAAGTTTTTACTCAAATAAGCACCGAATTTAGGTGAGACAATTGAATATTAAAAAGCAATTCATTTCTATGACAACGAGGAATTGACATGTCAAAGAACATCACTCCAACTAATTCTCCATGTCTATTTCCGGACCTATATTTAACTATTTGTATCATAATTATGTATAAAATTACTCAAAATGTAAATTTACCTAATGTACTTATCGAGTATTCCTAAGCTTAACAAAAGAATAATTTAAATGTCACTTTCAATAACTTCACAAATTTTTCTATGTTACTAATGTAGTACAATTTCTGTAAAAAAAAGGCAAATTGAAAGAATCCTTGAATATAATATAAATTCTCTTCCATACAAAATAAATACAATGATCTCTGTATTCCTCCTTTCCCAATGCGTCATGTTTGCATATCTTAATGTTTCATGTGCTCCTAACTTCTCACTCCAAATCATCCGCCCATTTTAAGGAGCACGTTCTTCTTTCATCATCTTCACGCCATTACTACACAACCAAGGTCCTTCATTTCAACGCAACTCACCTTGGACCTGACCAATCAAGAGCAGGATTTCGCCTCCAACAGCGTGATTTCTTGTTACCTTGCCCCACTTCCTCAAGGTTCAAAATGTCCTTTCTCAACCTGCTCCTGAAATTTTACTCCCAACCCGAGTGAAAAGGTACCTACTAACTACTAGCGCCCCCAACTTTTCAACAATTTTTGAGATTTTTACACGGTTGCATTGTTTTACGGTCACCTGACCAGGCCAAAACCACCTCAAAACTACGGATTCAACTCCTGAATAACTAGACCATACACTGTGAACTTGATTACAAATTGTAAAACAAAGTATTTATTTTTAATTGTGGTTTACCATCAATCTCATTCAAACATCGATTAGGTATCCTGATCAAATATTTATCTATATAGTTTTAATTTATGAACTACTAACCTTACCTACCTGGTGTGTGCCGCGACGCGGCTGCCTTCGAGATTTACAATTGCGATGCCGAACTTGCAAAGAGTCCTGGCGACTATTCCAGCGTAAAACTTAACTATTTCCCATAGTGGAACGTGTCACGGACGACTTGTCCTGACTGAAAAACCAAGCTCTAATGATCTCGAAGCTCGGAGGTCGACTAAATATAAAGTCCAAAGTGCTGTAGCTCTTTGTTTATCCTTGGATCTCAGAGGCCACGAAATCAGAAACCGAACCGACAAGCTACACAAGCGGACGAAACTGATGAGCTGAGACTCACTAATGCAATGTACCCTTAGGAAGACAATGTTTACTACTGTCAACTGTCACTAACTTGGAAACAACTGCAGTCACTATGCTTGGAAACTCTGCTAATAACTTGGAGCATGATGCTATTTACCCTGACCATCTTCTCTCACCAGGGCTTTATATATCCTCTCAACATACTATAAGGATCTGGTCCTCTCTAGATGAGTCATGTACTAAATAAAGTCCCTTATTTCATGATCTGGATTCAGCTCCAATTTTCCCATATTAGAATGTTTATACCATCACCCACACACAGCACTTTCCTGTAGATACAGTAGGGCGCAATCTATAGCCAGACACACATTACCTTGAGTTAGGCTAGTTTGATCTCCTAGTCTCAAGTGAATTCCAGAACATTCTCCTCGGTTCTCTTGAATTCTAAATGCTTTGCACATACCAGCTATGCCACACAAACAGTATATTTTTATTCATTTTACTTAGAACTAATTTATAATATTTAATGTGCTAATTTCTGACTTAATCTTACTCAATTAAATAAAATCATGTTTAATTCTTGGGGCTGTAACCATCTTGTACTGGCTATTAAACTATAGGCAAATGTGAATGGTTAAGCTCGAAAATGTCTCTGTTGTCGCAAACGAAAGGAATTTTGATTTAGAATAATTAAGTCCAATATCGGAGATCTCCGATACTAAATAAACAGCTGCTTGGAAATAACGCCATGTACTTGTCTATGCTCATCCATTAGCTGCTTTCTTGGTTCAGGCAATCAAGTTAGAGGTCTTTCTTTGAGGTGGCACATCATGAACGGACCTAACTTCCAGTCTGTCGTTTAAGTACACTCTGGGATCCCAGTTCTATTTACAACAAATCGCTTATGTTAATGATAAATACGATAACCGTTTTTAGCATTCTCGTTCGCAGTATAGTTTTCCTAGACATTACCAACATAACTATTGCAAAACTAATCAAATTTTTAAAATTGGGTGCTCTTTCAAAAAATTGCTGTTTTATTGTGCCTTTTAACAATAGGCAATACCATTAGACATGTACGTAACAAATAACCAACTGTATAACAAATTTCTCAGTACCCTTAAGGGGGCACGGGAAAACCAAGTGTAAATTCTGATAAAATTTAAAATCATATAACTGTCTCTCCCGCACATAAACTGGCAACATTTTCTTGAAAAGGAATAAAATGTCACCCCAATTTCTTTTTCTTCCCATCCCACTCTCATTGACTAATGGATATGTATAGACTTATGCAAACCATGAGCTAAAGATATCAACAATTGCCCGGTATGCGGAGCCCTTGTTATATTGCCACGCAGTTGAAAGATTATAGGTGTTTCACCTCCACGATCGGGTTGAGTAATAAAAAACCCGTCCTCTTTCACAAACACTTACCAGCTTACATCACCGCAAGTTTTTTCTTCTGAAAACGCGGTAATTTGAGAAAATGAGGTTAAGCATAGGTTACGGATTTTGGTTCTGCCACAAAGATGTACGTCCAGGCTTGCCCCAGCAACTTGTTGGGCATAATTTGTGTTCGTCTTTCTTCCTTTGCGAATAAAATGATGAAAAATACTGCCAAATTATTGAACCCGCACTATAGAAGCTCGAGATTTACTTATTTGTGAATGAGGATAATTATTTTGTGCTTACGTTAGAAAACTACTCATTCTAAATAGGAGAGGTGATAACACCTGAAATCCTTTTCAACTGTTAGACAATATAACAATGGTCCCTGCACTCCCCGTGAAAATGAATTCTGAAGTACTTTTCCTCCACTACATACCGGGCCGATAGTTGAAATAGCTTTAGCTCCATTGTTGGGGAAATTAAATTGAGATGACATTTTATTTCATTTTCCAAAAAATTAAAAAAGTGTCAGATTTATTTACGGGAACAGACGGTATGACTGATTTGTAATAGTTATTCTGAATTTTACGACTTGGTTCCCCCACCTCCTCCCCTTTCGGTCCACTACAAAAAAAACGGCCCCCAAAAAAATAGAATGACTGTCCCATAGTATACATTGCGTGAACTGTAGGCCTACTGCCAACCCTTCAAGTTTGTGTGGAGTGTTTACCGTTTGAAATGAATGAGAGATGTCTCAACAGTGAACGGAACCAAGAGACACTTGATCACTTGAATTCACTTAGAACAAAAAAATGTTCTTTTTACCTATAAGTTGATTTCAATTGGAGGGAATTTTAAATTGAAATATTTTTAATGTATATGTTTTTTCAACGGTTTTGAGACAAGATCGTAAAGAAAAATTATATATGGAGTTTTATTTTCTTAATTTATAGAGAAAAAGTTGAAATAATTTTGGATTCGCTTAATTCTTACCTTTGTGGTTAATAAATACCAATTCCCGTTATGGGGTGCGCTCCAATGTTTGATTGTAATCAATCTTGATATAATTAGTGACCGCCCACAGAGTGCCATAGACTTACTGTGTGTGCAAAGTGTTTGTGATCTTTTTTTCTCTGATGGCTGTCATGTGCATTTTTTGTCATTTCATCTTTGTTTTCAACGCCGTTTCAACAGTCCAACAGATTGTAGTTAAGAAAATATTCTCAAACAATTTTTGATATGGTTCTTTTTACGAAAAATTGTAAACCTTTTTGGACACTCTGTAGACCAATCAAATTTCGATATACTCCTTAGTTTGTTGAAGGGCTGATTCCCCCTCACTTGTTTCTCATGCTCTTGAAACGATACCACGACATTTGTTTAAAGGATATAAATCAATCGTTTACATTTATAACGACCAACATATTTTATTTATTTCAACGTCAATAAGGTGGATCTTGGATTGCCTGTTGTCGTTCGGGAAGAAGATAAGTGTAATATTGTAAAGTGTATATTTTATTTATACATCAAAATGACATTTTGAGTGCAAATACACTTTTGGGTGTAATTTTGAACTTACCTTGGCATATGTTGTATGTGTAAAACTTATTAGTTGAAATAAAATATTTGTATTGCAGATTGAAACAACAAAATCTCATTTTTTAAATCAAAGTGTTTTTTCCCTTTAAAAAAATCATTGAAGTGTGACATTTTTGGAGAACTCTGTGACCAATTTTTCTGAAACCAACATGCCAAAGGCAGTTGCGCGCGAGTCATAAAAGACCACAAAAAAAAAACCAACAGAGCGCAGTACTTTTTTTATCTGATTCTTTAATTTCTCATACGTTCGTATCAAAATTCGACGTGAGATCAAAAGACCGATGAATATCCCAGATTTTATGCGTGATAATTGTGCACATGATCAATAACATTTTGACCTCAAACGCCCCAACATTTACTGATCTTTTTCTTTAATTCTTTGCATAGTGAACCCGAATTAGCTGTTTAGTGTAGATTTTAAGCAGTGTCCAGCGCTGTATGTCTATTTGCGGGAGACGTTTGACAAATTTCCGGTCATTCTTCCTAGAAGACCTGAAAGGATTACAGGATTGTACAGCTTATGTTTTTCGTAAAAAGAGTCTTTACTCTAGTCTAACTCATGGATATCTTACACAAGGACCACCACAAATTTTTAAATACTTTCATTTTTTTCGAATATTTGGTGGTTTATTTTTTACATTAAGCAGTTATATGAAATTGTACACAATTATCCCTGATGTATAAGTTAAAACAAATGCATGTCACATTTTTCGATTACCTCGCATTATGAGGATAGCTTGCTAATACCTTTTTCCATGTTAAAAAAAAAATCCCCCCTCCCCCCCCCCTTGCCCCCGCGCACTGCATTTTCACGTGTTCTTAACAAACAATAGGCAAAAGAGTCGAGTATTGTTATTTGATGGGACACCGTACTCGACGATTCACTGTTATCAGTGACTTTGCATGCATACCGAGGAAAGATGTAGTTTACTTAACCGTGAATATAAAGTTGCGGGCCCCAATACCCCCATACTCTTGAATAAATTTTGTTCCCATAGGCCCTATAGCTGCCATATTTAAATATTTAAAATGCGGTTATGTGGTTCAACTTTAGCAACCCTAACCTCTGCTGCAAATTATTGAAAATGCAAAGCATTCTGATTGGTCAGTTTACTGCCATTTTCTGCAATAATGGGTGCCAATGCATTTTCTCATTATACACATGTTTTTCGGTAAATTTAGAATAGAAATAAAGGGTTTGCAGTATTATTTATGGGCTCATAATGTATACTCGGCCGGAAAAAATCAAAATAATGGACTCGGATGCGCCTCGTCCATTACTTTTTTTTCCGAACCTCGGAACAATTTTCGCCCATAAAGGATACTGCCATCCCCCTTTATTTCTTAACCCTCGTGCTACGAAGGGGGGGGGGGGTGGTTACCACCCCCCCCATTCAGGGTTTTTCCCCGCGCTTGCCTAAAACCCCCTTTTTTGGTGCCAAATATTTAATGTAATTGTCAATTGACATGTTCCGCTCATTTTAATCCAAAAACAAACATCCACAGATTATAGGTTTAAGATTACAGGGTGATCCCAAGTATGATAGGGGGAGGGGGTGGTAAACACCCCCCCCTCGGAAGAGAAGTACCAACATGCCTAAACACAACACAGGAACATCACAGGACACTTGATTTGGTACCAATAGTTAGAGTAGCTATGGTCCTCCTCTTTCCATTGATACCAAAATGAGAGTACCATAAAATGCCTAGTATTACGTCACAGTGACGTCATAAAGTTCGCCATGTCAGCATAAACTGCCATTTCCATGACACACACAGTGAAAATCATTCTTTTTTCACAAAAAGTTAGGAAAATCAGATTTTCATGCGGGTTTTTGACTCTACTTGATAGGGAAATGACTAGTTTTTATTCAATGACATCATTTTAGGAGACTATTAATAGGGTGTTTGAGTCGCTAAAATTGCGAAATATCAATTTTCCACCCCTATATTCCGTATTTTCGTACTTTCCTCACATATGAGTCATGGTGACGTCATAATGGGGATGTTATACTTATTTTGGTACCAATGGAAAGAAGGGAAGAAACTCTAAGCTCTCCTTTTGGTTACACATTTGCAGGATTCGGGTGTTCAGTAACGAAAATCACAGGGGGGGGGGTGGTAACACCCCCCCCCCCCTTCGGGAGTTTGTACAAAAAATGGCTCAGGTAGACGGGGTTCATTTAACTTACCACATAGCGCCATCCTCGACGACTCTGTTAATATATGTTATGGCGCTACCTATTATAGCAATTTAGCTATCTCATCCCAGAAGTTGTTTCCCAGCCATGTGGATTCGTGATGCAGTGGTTATCGTGCTTGCCATGTATGCAAGCGACCAGGGGTCGATTCCTGGCGAATGCTCTTTTGAGACTTTTTCTACTCTGAATTTGTGAATTTGAACTCAAACGAGAGCAAGATGTCGGTTTACTAATACTAAAGTGTTCGCTGGCCTATTACCCCATACTCTATATTAACTCACCACATAGGCCACCCTTTGACTCCTTTAGGAAAAAAAAATCTTCACGGCGCCACCTATTTAGCAAATTTAGATTGATAATCTCAAACAAAGTGGATCGTCGTGGCGTGGTTGTCATTGCTGACCACCGTACGCAAAGCGACCCGAGTTCGATTCCCGGCGAGTGCGCTTTTGAATATTTCTGTACTCAGATCTGTCTTTCTTTCCCATTTGACTAGGTTCTCTATATGGGCCTAACGGCCATTTTAAAAACTTAAGGTCCAGGAAATGCAAATAGATTGATCGGGTTTGTGCAAGTCTACAAGGAGGGACCAAAAGCAGTCAATATTGGGTTGGTGATGAAATAATTGTGGTGCCATGAGTTATAGGAGAGTAATAGGATATTCCAGGTGACTGGTTTGAATCTTTTCATGACATTGACTGACTGAAAATCATAGTTTCACAAAATCATGTCACTGGTGGTGTATTCTTTTTTTTCTGCGCCGGTTTTGCAATGGGAATGCCCCACAAAGATTTGGATAGGTTTATATTCTCATTTTCCGGGGACCTTTAAATTGCGGGGTTTTTTTTTGCGCCCCGTTAAGCAACCTATGATTCTATATATTCTACACCACTGAACAAAAGTATTGCATACATGCAGAAACAAGTTATAATCAGAAATGGTACTATAAGGTCAAAGTTGTACCAGGAGTTCATTGAATACATATTACGTAGTGAATGACAAAATTGGCGTTTTCAAATTATAGTTATTCCTCAATATCCAAGAGCGCGAAACAAATATGGGGACTAAAAGAGATGGCTAACGCAACTTTACCGATTGCACCCAAGAAGGACACAGGAATCAAAAAGTGCAGTGCTTGTGTGGACCGGAAATGAAAATAACGTCAATGTGAAGAGAGAGCAAGTCCTTCATGTTGAATAAATCGGGAAACTGAATAAAAGAAATTGGTCCAGTGAAAACTGAAAATTGCATTGCGGATGTGTCAAAATTTGCCGAAATTTTTAAGACGGCATAGTGTCTTCCATTGACGTTATCTCCACTTCCGGTCTACACCAGAAATTAATGTCTGCAAAATTTCCAAAGGTGGGTGGACATATCTGGGACTCATATACTAAGAAGGATATGAAGCTCCCTATTGGCTCTATATATTCATGTGTGTCTCGGCTAATGTACCATAACTTTGTGCTCAAAATACATTTTTATAAACCATGATAGAATTGATATGGTGGTGAATTATTTTTCCTTACTAGACCTATATATATATTCCTCATGTTGTTTTGCAATTTATTTCTCAATGTAACACAAGCAATCCTAGAAATCTTGGATATAATTCATGAACGCCAACAGAGTGCCATAGACTACGTGTGTGTGCAAAGTGGTTTTTACCTTTTTCTCTAGATGGCGGCCATTTTGTTATTTCAGCTTGGTTTTCAACGCCGTTTTACACCAGGTTCCAACAAGATATTGTAGTTAATAAATAGACTAAACTATTTTGATATGTCGACCCACTTTTGAGAAATTTGCAGACGAAAGTGTAAACGTTTTGGACCACTCTTTATTACACAAACAACAGATAGTGATATTAAGATGTGGACGCTAAGCCCCAAATAAAACAGATTCATAAATACGCATGAGGGTGAATTGTCAACGGCAAGTACAAGTAAATGTTACAGATTCCATTAAGCGACAGAAATAAATAAACTTTTTGGTTTACATTATGCTTCCAGTGAGTAAAATATGGGCAGGATTGAAATGAAATCAAACAAGATGTTCTACTTTTTTATTTCTTTTAAAGTCCTGTTCTGGTAAATGTCCTCGATTATTAATAATATAATGCTTGTAATCTCAGCTCCTCCCAGTAATACAAATCCAAGATCATAGCTTCCCGTGTAATCGTATATCCAGCCTGAAATGACACACGAAATGAAAGATAATAAATGCATTTTAAAGGTAATCATCTGTCTATCGTCCTACGGTGTTGAAAACATTAATTATCATGAAAACACGGTTTGAAGGCACTATCAGTGAATTGCCAGATCAGAAAATCTACAATCTGATAATCAGATCTTTGGAATTTTCATTAGTATTCCTATACACTAACGGGTGTGTGCAAGACCGTATACACTTAAAGAGACATGAGGAGATTTCCAGAAAGAAGCGCCCCCAATTTTTCTCGAACCCCGGTTTTTTACATATTTGGAATGCTTACCAATGTATTATATCACACCTAAAGTGAATAAGCCGAATGCGCCGTCTTTATGTAATAAGATTATGATTTAGTACTTTCTGTCGTGCACGACAGAAAGTCAAAGCATGGTTTTCTATGGGGAACGATTACGATAGCAGGCAAGTTCAAAACAAGGTTTGCGGTTTTCTTTTGCACCTGTTTGTCCAATAGACCTTCGAAACGTTCTCGGTAGGTGGTCTACAACCGATCCAGTGAAATTTGAGAAAAAATCGTATCCTAAAAAAAATCTCCTCCTGTCACTTTAAGTGTTAACCATCTGCACTTCCAGCATAACCTATATTGAGAAACAGAAAGCTTTACACTAAAGCAATGTAAATCCAAACATTCTGTTGGTCGTGATGTGGTAAAGTGCTATTGTGCGTTTATGCAATAGGATGTCGAATTGAACAGAGGCGTTTTAGTCAAAAAAGCTATGCGCTACACGAAAATTCTTTTTACTGCATTTTAGACGACTTTTTCGGCCTTTTTTCTTGACCAGTTTAAAAATAAAAACACAAAATTGTGTTTTTTAGATTTTAATGTAGGGGCCTATTACTTGGTGTTATCATCAAACAATACGGAAATATATTACATTCAAGTAGTCATGCCTACTAAATGATAAATTTCCGTATTACGTGGTAGAAATTTGCTAACCACGTAATATATTTCGTATTGCTTGATGACTACATCAAGTGTTAGGCCTACACTAAGCTGAATTCTTTCAAAGAGATAAGTTGAAGTTTTTGGATTCGTGGAACGAACGTTCCGCGAATCCCTACAATCGCTTCGAGCTTCGGCTGGTAGACACATTTCTGCTGGTAGACACATTTTCGCTATTTTAAGTAATACCTCCTTGTCAGGCTCGATGTTGGCTCAGCGAGCCAACACTTCAATGGAAACCCAATAGTGATCATTAAAAAAAATGTTCAAAAACCGTATTTGAGTGATAAATTAGCCAGAATGCCTCCATAATCCATACATGGTGTGTTCTTTACCAAATATGGCGTGTTCTTTACCAAATATGACTGTTTCCAAGTAGATTCAGATATTCACCGTTACTCCATCTGAAAGCGCCTATACCTCATGTAATTCCATCGGTTAGCATAAGAGGGTGTAACGTAAATCAATGGAAGAGCCGTGGTGTTTTGTTTTTTATAGAAATTTTAGGAATCCCTGATGTCCAAACCCTCTAAATGACCTCGTCATATGCTAAGTTCCTTCAGTGGCAAAGATGGGCATTGTAGCAAGTCCAAACAAGTGATTGCGCCTGTGTTTTTTTTTTTATCAAAAGCTAAACATAGTAGAATGAAACACTAGGCTGACTGAATCGGATACAGATAAAATGGCGTGTTTGTCGCGGGAAACAGCGACGAAAATGAATGCATAAGCCAGGCTTTTTCAAGACCATTCAGTGACACCGGAGGCGTGATTTTCGAGTCAGTTATTTAGAAGTTTGACCAAAAATTCTGTGGATATAATATATGCCCCGAGAAGGAGCGTCGTTAGTAGTGTGAAATCGCCGGTCACCGAGTCTCTCAGCCCCGATCTCACTTCAGTCAATGAATGAGTTGAGAGGGGGTGAGAGCTCAGTCATGTCAGTGCGAATGTGTTCATTGATGCACCTGTGTATAATAGTATGGTATTGCACGTTGGGATTTTACGTTGTCATGGTTGTGGGCATAGCAAAACAAATTGGATGTTTCCAGTGAATATTATCATCGTAATCGTATGTATGACCTTGTTGCACCTGACCCATTCCGACCCCATTTACTCTTTTTTCGTGTGTTGTGTGTGTTCGTCTGCAAGAACTTGCAGAAGGCACATAGGGCCTGATAGGGATTACTCTGGTGTATGTATGGGTGTGTGTCTGTGGTCACAGTTAACCCTTAAGTTTTAAGTGACAGGAGGAGATTTTATAAGGATTACGAATTTCTCTCAAATTTCACGGATCGGTGGTAGAAATCTACCGAGAACGTTTTGCGAAGGTTTATTGGACAAACAGATGCAAAAAGAAAATCCACCAAACTTTGCTTTGAACTTGCCTGCTATCGTATTCGTTCCATAGAGAGCAAACCTGCTGCTGTGACTTTCTGTCAGTGCAAGACAGAAACTACTAAATCATCATCTCATTCCATAGAGACGGCCGTCGTTATTCTGCTTATTCACTTCAGGGGTGATTCTCATACATTGGTAAGCATTCCAAATATGTAAAAACAGGGTAGAGAAAAAATGAGGGCGCTCTTCTCGGAAAATCTCTCATGTTCTTAAAGAGAAATGGCAAATTTGAAAAACTAGTGCGCCCTCACGATTTTTCAAAATCGATATTTTTGCATGTAAGGCTTTTATATACAAAGCCCTCACCCGACATGATTAAGACCAAAATCAGCTTCCTTATGGGTAAACAGAACGATTTTATAATTAGCGGTCGCCGGCGACGTAATTCAGGAGAAGACGACGAAAATGGCGTTTAACCACATGAACACGGATCTTTCCCACGCTATGCACAAGGTTTGATCGTTCTATAAAACCTTTGTGGTTTGTATATCCAGTGAGTACGAGTCAAAATACTTCGTGTAATACAAACATTTTCGTTGATTAAAGTTATGGAAAAACTAAAAGTTGGCCTAAAAAATTTACATGGATGTCTTTATCCTGTAAACCAATGTCCTCATATCGTTTTGGGGTATGTTTATTTTTATGTGGAAAATATATTCGGTCTTCCAATGGCCGTAGACTAACATTTGAGAGCAAATTGAAGAAATGTTATATTGGTGAAAATGTGCCAGTGCCGCTTTAAAGAGTTCCGTAAAAGGGCTACGATGATGAAACTGTCTGGTAGGAAGGAGGGGCGGGGGGGGTTGACCTTGGTGACCTCATGTGCATGGTGATCCTCATTTGATTTGGCCGGTCAAACTGTTAACCCTTACGCAAGGTTGTGTGCAAGGATCTGGAGTTCGGTAAGGCGGGTAATTGATGTGACTTGGTGGAAGGAGGCGGGTTGAAGAGTTCTCGGTCTGATTAGATGTTGGGCAATTTCGGGCAAATTACATAGGCAAATGAGCTAATTAATAACGTATATGCAAAAATCAGACGTAAGTCGCTTTATTTTTAAATGGTACATCGGATTGTCAAATTCCT
>JAMKCH010046292.1:0-11957 GCA_023653785.1 Ophioderma brevispina | reverse complement strand
GAATCATTTGTGAATCCTTTTATCTTCGGAGCCTATTTAAATGCATGCTACAGGTTATTGTATACATACGTAAGCGTAGGCATAAATCCCGGGGGGAGATGGGGATATTCCCCCAATATTTTGACTGGGGGGATGCGTCAATACGATCATCCCCCCCCAATGTTGATGCCCGTCATGGTGATTTGACCAAAAATAACCTCTATTTTCAATAATAGTGTTTTTAAAATGGTCAATTTTTGGGCGTTTGTGCGCAATTTGTTCTAATTACAATTACCCATTTAATAATTTTAGCTTTTAAAATGGCAAAAATTTTAAGCGAGCACATGTGCTAGTAAATGGATCTTTTCAGCCAAACCTCTGTTTCATTCACAAACTTTCATCACCCCTATCCCCCCAATGTCAAAAAGAAATTTACGCACTGTACGGTATAAGTGCTCTTACTACCGTGATGCGAGTAACCATGGATGAAAACATGACATCATGGTAGAAGTTCCTTTTAATACCAGAGAAAGATGCGAAAGAAGGAGATGGTCAACGGTTACTTCCAAAGATTAGGGGGCTTTTTGTTCATCCGCCTATATTCAACTTAATTGCCCTAAAATCCGATTGAAGCAAAGACCTGCACTACTTGCTGGAGCACTTACGTACACCTGTCATTAAATCCGAGAAATATTCCATTAATAAGTTGTCAACTGTATTTGACAGAGGACTATACATGGCCGGACCAGTACAACAAAACATACTCTTCTGCATCACTTACAGGCAACTTTGACCCCAAATTTTCAAAGCATTTTGACACTTTGGACACTTTCCGACACAAAACTAGTATGGTTGAGTTGTATTCCAAATGCAGTTCTCTAATCATCATCATTATATTTCACAGGAACTAATCAGATATGTTTAAATTAGGCTAAAAATAACACATCTTTATTACCTCAAACATATTAAAGCAAAGTGTAGCTTACCGAAAAGGGTTTATTATTTTGCTGTTCTCTTTCCGTTAAAACGTCACTGTTTTCATCAATTATTTCGCCAAAACGAAAATTAAAATAATACCGGTTATATTGGTCAGAACAACGTGGAGTTCCTATCCAGCAGAGAAAATTAAGCTGGGAAATTAATAAAAACTGTTTTATAGCAGTGTGTTCAGTTACTTCCCTGTGTGAAACTTTCCGATGGCCAAGCTTGAGTCGGGTGAACCGATAACTTCAAAGTCAATCGAGCGGGCCCCCTTGAAGTTTTCCACACAATGAGCCGGTGAATTAGAGTAATCCTTGGTAATCGGATTTCAAAATGAAGTCATCTCCTTCCCCTTTCTCATCTTCTCTGCTTTCTCTGCTTTACTGAGGTCTCCTGTACGAACCAACTTCCCAGATAGCATTACTTGTTCTAACTACCATTTATCTGAACTAATCACGTGCAAATGCCGAAATATCATATTTTTTTTTTAAATGTACCCTTCAAAAATGTGCTATAATTTTTAAGATTCAAGTAAAAATTGAACATTTTTTTTTCCAGAGATTTTGTCAATGGCATGATCCGTTATTTCATGCTACTCTAATTGTTCTTGTACATAGCCGCATAATGCATACCACAACCCATCACTGAGCACTATAACTAAACGTACCGGGGGACATGATCTGCACGATTTGGGCATCTGGGATTTCCAAACAGTAGGGAATTGCGTGAATTTCTTACGCAATCGGTCCTGGTGAAACAAATCATCTAGCATTAACCGTCATTCAGTAATTGCATATAATTTAGGAAAAAATTATTGAGTCCAAATCCTTTCGAGTTGGTGGATTAATCTCGCTGCAAAACAGTGCAATTCCAATAACGGTCATTTAAGATTAGAATATTCGTGACCAGCTATAGCCCTTTATCAAGTCTTTGCCTGAGAAAATGAAAAGTATTTTTTTTTCTTTTTTCTTCGAAAAGGATAAGCATCATAAATTATCTTCTAAAGCCTGTGTTGAATGGATCGGTAACTACTATGACTAGAGTGGTCTATAGAAGAACTGTCAATGTTTCAGATCTCTTGAACACAGGCTCATTTGATGACTTTAAAACACCCTGATCCCACATTCGAAAAAAAAAATGAAAAAGTGAGAAATTGAAAAATCCAAAATGGCCGTCCAAATTGCCCATTGTCAAAATTTGATTCAATTATGCAATGACTCAATTTTTGTTTTGTTCAATTTGCTTATATGGGTGCAACCCACGTTTTGGGGTATTAGAAATCATGGGAGTAACGTTCATGTCCCAGAGCCTTTCGTGTTCCAAGCAAATGCAGTTTTTGCTTAAATTGAAGCTCTGAGGGCACTTCGCCCATAAATTGGCGCACTATTGAATGGCAATTTTAAACATTCCAAATGTTGATAAGTTTTATTATTATGTACACTTGCTGAAAATTTGACTTACATGTGTTTGCATTTTTTAAAACTGGGATTTTACATTCTAAAATGCCCTCCTTCCTATTGAAACCCACAATCACGAACGTTTGTTGACCCCCTTAGTTCCAAGAAGTGTTTTCAATCATTTTTAAATTATGCCACAGTAAAATGGTAAGTGCCACAGCTCTAATCTTCAGAAATGATGAACCCACATTGGATATATCCCCGATTTAAAAAAAATCAAACTTTTGCTATTAATGTGTACTTGTACTTTTTTGGGAAAGCGCCCTCGCAGTGTAACTGCAATAATGAAAAGTCGTGGTGAGATTGAAGTTGAATTAGAAGTTTCCTTGCAGGCCATACATGGGTATTGCCACAAAATGAAGGTGATTGAACAAAAGATTATCAATGTTCTGGTCAAAAAATATGATTTTGGTCAATTTGGCGGCCCAGTATTGGGATTTTTCGTTGGGGCACCCTGGTTTTTGCACTTTTTGGGGGCCGCCAGCTATAGTGGCAGGAGACCATTAGCAATCCGTTGTGCGTTGTGTATGTGCGGGTGGATGTGTGTGTGTGTCACAAATGTTAAGTTTTTTTTTTTTAAATCACCTCGAATTGAACATTTTAAACTCAATTGGAACAAAACTTATGTCATAGGTGCACAGGGATCTGTCCATATGTTGATGGGTCAAAGGTCATGTTGAAAGGTCAAGGTCATGTGAGGTCAAGTTTGAAAAATGGGCTAAAAAGTAAAATTCATTCTTAAATTGAAAACTTAAAGTTCAATTGAACCACAAACTTTTGTCATAGGTGCACCATGCAGATCCCTCATATGTTGATTGAGGTCAAAGGTCACATGCCAGGGTCAAAGGTCATGGGGCGGCCACAGCTTATATCTTGAATATAGCGAGCGCGAAAGCCGAGGAACCGCGAAAATTCAGTTAAATTGTTTTTCTTGAAATGGGATAGGCATCATTATAAAAGTCATATGTCTAGCTTGAAGTGAAGCTGAAACTATGACCCAAAAGGACACTCTGTAGCCACATCTAACTATGACCCAAATATGACCCTCTATAGCCCCCTCTAAAATATTTACTATAATAAAATCACTGAAAAAAAATCACTGAAATCTGTAATGAACACTGAAAAGGAAAAAGCACGCTGAAATATCAATGAATGATATCACTGAAAATGTGGTTATTCAGTGGGATTAGTGCATTTCAGTGTAATTATATCCAGGGTCATTCCACTAATCACGCTGAAACTTGCTAATCCCTCTGAAATGACACTGTTTTTCAGCATCATCAGGGATGCCAATTCGATGAGAATCACAGATTCGATTCTCGGCAGTGATTCTCGTACATCCAAGAAGTAGAATCTTTTCTCCCACTGATCATGTATTGTCATTTCAATAAAATTTGATTCTCTCTCGCAAACCTCAGATGAATTTGCACCCCTGATCTTTCAGTGATCATTTCACATTACTTCTGTTCACTGGTTTTCATTTCAGATTTTCAGTGATTTTGATTTTATAGTGATTTTCAAGCGTCAGATGTTGAAAAAGGCAAAATTTTGCCTTTAATGGGACTATGGGAGTGTCACCCCCTCCCCCCACAGAATGGCCCTGCTCTTGTGCATACAGACACACCCTGACTCCAAATGCCACCAAACATAGGTCATAGGTGCACGATTTATAGAGGACTGATGTATGATGCCAAGGTCAAAGGTCATTGAGGGTCAAACGTGTGCAGAGAGTGAAGGAACGGGGTTTGTGTGAAAGCCAGGACACTAGTGGTTCAAGAGAACACTTTGTTCACCTGCCTTCCTTGAAATTTTTGTTGTGGGCCGCCAGCTATAGCTGGCAGGACCACTTAGCAATCCGTTTGTGCATGTGTAGTGGTATGTGTGGATGTGTGTTGTGTTGGATGTGTGTATGTGTTGTGTACAAATTGTTATTTTTTTAAAATTACCTTAAATTGAAAAAGTTTAACTTCAATAGGAACCAAACTTCTGTCATAGGCTCACTATGGGTCCCTCGATGTTGATGAGTCAAAGGTATGTTTGAAAGGGTCAAAGGTCATGTGAGGTCAAGTTGAAAAATGGGCTTAAACTTAACAAATGTAAAAGATCTAAATTGAAAAAATTGAAGTTTCAATTGGACCCACAAACTTTTGTCATAGGGGCACAATGCGATCCCTCATATGATGAGGAGGTCAAAGGTCGTGCAGGGTCGAAGGTCATGGGCGGCCCACAGCTTTATTCTTTGAATATAGCGAGGCGCGAAGCCGAGAACCGGGAAATTCTAGTTTGTTTTAACATTTTAGTGATTCAGATGGTGCATTTTACGAATTTATGAGCAAATGTTCATTTCAACATTGCCCCATAGGCCACTGTGTTGTCATTTGTGTGGTTATATAGCAAAAGCCAGCTTAAATTAGGCCAAAAATGTACAGAATTATAAAATGTGATTGTTCAAAATTCCTGAGTACTCGGTCAAACCTCCACATCTTAGACGTGGAGGCTAGTTTGAGAGTGACACATCGCATTGTCACAAACAGGCTTGTGAGCAATGGGCCTGGCAGAAGTAACCGTGGCTATCGGATGAAAAACCCATTGAGGTATGTAAAAATATTTTTATTGTCCTGAGGCGATCTTGCATTCTGTGTGTATGTGTACATGTTTTAAAGACGTTTAAACATTTGAAATTATTATTTCGGTTGGGTGTGTGTTTTGAACTGCACTGGTAGGGTGGAGCGTGACACGGGTACAATTTTTGGGGATGTTTTTGTACAATTTTATTCACATCTTGACACCTACTATACAAAATACATACCAAATTAAAGCTCTTGCTGAGAGTTGAGATCTTTAAAATGACACCTGACTTGCACATCGCATGTAAACTTTTGAAGAGTTATGATTCATTTGAAGGTAAAACCCAATGACTGGGTGAGCTGGGCTCCCACCCGGCAAATTGGAATAAACAATCACTGATTCACCAATAAACATATCACTGTCCTTAAATAAATAAAGTCCGTTTATTTGAAGTCTATTAGATCATTGGTCATCTATGGAAAATACTGAATTAATGCAATACTTGCAGATGAATAAAGTAAAAATTTTGAACCAAGATAAAATGGAAAATAGATGATGGTCAAAAACAGTGAAATATATGCAATGAAGTGGTGATGGATATACGGGGGCATTCACGTTAAGAGTTGCAACTTCAGCAATACCACTAATTATCACATATAGTTGCTTAATTGATGGAAAACATATGTGATTCATTGTATATGATAAATGCTTTGAGAGAGCAAGCTACAGGAGCATTTTACGGAATTCTATTTGGTCTTTCTATTAACTTTTTGGTTACAATGTGCACTTTTAACACATTTTGGAGTCTCATTTTAGAGTTTGAAGGTTATTTGCACCCTAAAATTCCTTGTTTTAGCATATGTAATTATCTGTGGTTTTGTTTTTATAGTGGTTAATATAGAATGTGTGTGACCAGTTAATACAAGTATATGAGGAAAATTGAAAATGGAGTAAAAATGACAAATTTTTCTTTTTTTATAAATAAAATTAAAACCGCATTTCGCGTTTAAAAGAAAAATGAATGGCCTCTCCACAACAAGTCTTCATTGTATTTTAATAAATCAAACATATTTTAAAATTGTTTAACAACTTTGTATTGTTACCCAATGAGGACAAAGACAATAGTGATGTGGGCATTTGGCAGAAATATAACCAAGGGTCTGTTTCACCATCTGATTGCGCGTTAAAGCGTCCTTCTCCAGATAAATGTGATAATAGGTAATTGTTGAACCAAGAATGACTGGAAAATAATTTTATATTTCACTTCCTACAAAAGAAGCAGTATTTCTCCTACAGATAGACATAAATTTTGCTGTTGTCATGCTTTGGGATGTCTAAATTTATGATTTTTGCATCTTTTTTTTAACACATGTACTCTCCCGAACACAATACATGATTTTTGTTAAACTTAAAAAAAATAAATATTAAAGGAGCAGCACCTATATTAACCATAACCAGGTACCGGGTCGTTTGCCGGACGACGGGCCCCAAAAATGCAACGAAAGCCCAATCATTTTTATTTTTAACGGCCAGATGCAACGAGAGCCAAAGCTTGCGTTTCAGATGCATTCTCGGCCGTTCCCTGCACAGGGAATTAGTAGCGTTAAAGCAATAACGGCCAGATTTGCAAAACGAAACACATCGCGCCATTTTCCCGGAAGACGCCCCAGATGCAACGAACACATCGCGCCAATTTCCCGGAAGACGGCCCCCCCAAAGCAACGAAACACATGCGCCATTAACGGAAGTCGCCCAGGTGGTGCAACGAAAAAAACATCGGTGAAAATGCAATAAAAACAGGGGAAATAAATAAATAAATAATTAATAATATAAATAACCAAATGATCTGCATGAAATTTGTAGCTTATAGTTCGCCAGCGGTGAGTGGCGCATTACGCTATCATAATAGAGTGCGTGGCGCTATTATGCTACGTATGCTACGGTTTACGTCTCATCGAATGACGTTTTGCATAATTAACCCAATAGCTGATCGAAATGGGTGGCGTATTCACCTCGATATCGAAATCTATGGGCATTTGTACAAGGTGTCACCCGCCTGATGAAAACATTGCGCCTTCTGCGGCATAGACGGCCAAAATGACAGCGAAAACCATCGCATAATTTCCAGTCATAACGGCCGAGATGCACAAACTGCATACGCGTCATTCTCCGGGAGACGGCCCAGATGCCCAACGAAAACGCATCGCGGTCATTCTCCGGGAAGACGGCCCAAGATGCAACGAAACGCATCGCGTCATTCTCCGAGGAAAGACGTCCCAGAGGCAATGAAACGCAATGAGAGTCATTTACGCGACAAAAAATAGTTGTGACGGCCAGATGCAACGAAACGCCTTTTCGGACCGGTACCACGTTTTTCGTTGGCTTGGCAATGCCTCTCGGACCCGGTTAGGTTAATGTGATAAGTTAATAATTCTATGTGTTGCATATTATGGTTAGAAACCACACGTTGCCTAGGTTTTTGTGTATTCTTGAAAAACAAATTAAGTAGTACTTCTCTCAAAGCAAATGTCAAAAATATCTCGATTTTGTGACCACCTAACAAGGTAAAATGGCATTTTGGCGTCTTAAAATATTGCATGCAGGGTCAAGGACCTGCACAACCCAAAACAACAGACAAGTATGAAACTAAGTTAACGAAAAAATTGTCTTTTAATTATGGTGTGAGGATTGTTAAACAAAATGTCCTCCCAGAACAAATTTAAATGGGTCCTTTCTCAGCCTCAAGTCCTTGGATTTTTCCATAACACGGATTATGATGTTGAAATTTTACTCTAAAATGGAATGATGTGCTGATGATAAATCTGCATAGTTCATGAATGTAATTTGATGACACAGTGAGATTTCCACAATATCCATCTTGCAAAGGTGAGCATTTATGGATTTGAACAGCTACAGATATTTTAAATTTGTGTAAAATGACACATCAAAAGACACACAAAGTATGCGGTAATGTCCAGTGGACCAGCACAATCAAACAACAGACAAGTATTCACCTTTTAAGGGAAAAAAAATGGCTGTTCCAAAATGGTATGATGATTGTTAAAAAAAATGTCCTCTCCTGAATATACGGTCCTTTCTCGCTTAAGTTCCACAGGATGGGAAACAACAAGATTCTTGATAAACATTGGGAAGGTTGTTAATGATGGTACGCCACATATAACTGATCATATAACTGCATATAGTTAAAAAGAAGTGATACACAGTGAGATTACTGAATTTTATTTGCAAAAGTCGCATTACGATTGAATGTTCAACAGCTAACATTTTTTAAATATTGTCAACATGACACAATTAAAGACTCACAAAGTGTTCACAATGTTCAGTGCCCACCAGTCCACACCTTAATAATAAATCTGTATAACCCTAGAACAAATTATTAAGGGAATTCCATGTGAAGATGGAAGGTGATTGTTAAATAAAATGTCCTCTCCAGACAGTAGCTTTCATCCCTAATTCTTGATATTTTTAGTGAATGTTTACTGGAAATGCCATGCCTAATATTTTGGAATTTACTGGACACATCCTGAAATTTTTCCTCCACGAGTTTGTGTAAAAAATCAGATAGAGGTGACTTTTGACCTCTGGAGACTCAAAGTGCCACTTAAGTGAATAGCCCATATTCTGCTTTGTTGATGTACACTGGGTGGGGGGAAATAACTCTTTACTTACAGATTACTTTACAACTTACACTAGAATTGGTTACATTTCTAATCAGTTGAAATCTATATACATGTACACTTCTGTTGCAATTTGTGCTGGGTAACTTTAATTCTAATTAGTAGTATTCATTACCGGAGATTGAAAAAAATTGACTTTTAATACACCGACAGATTTTGTGTTTGTTGCCCCCAGAAAATATCTAGAGCAAGTAGCATAGTAAAAAGTATCCCTTTTTGGAAAGCTCTAGCTCTGTAAAAGATTTTTTCATGAAAAATTCACCTTCTACTTGAAATATCTCTCTAACCATTTAACCACATGAAAAAACAAGTCATTTTGGATTTAGTGTGAATTTCCTTTTCAGATAACATATACTTTTTCTATGGTAGCATACAAATTATTGAAATAATTTCAAATGGACAAGTTGTGCCTTTCTCGGATTCAAGAAGTGAACTTTTCATGTCCACGCAAAAATCACCAGTTCAAAACGGTGCCTCTTTGCCATGTGCTCAGTCTGAATGCAGCTGCACTTGATCAAAAGACGCTGGCCAAACTCATCAGATGTCGCCGAGATTGACCTTAATTAACCCCCTGTGACTTTTGGGCCCCATTTTGTGAAAGAATAAATACTTTTTTTATATACCAGTTAAGGTGTTATCGCCACCAAATGTGCAAAAGAATCACTAGGCAAGACTTGCATCTGGTATACACAGTTTTATACCTCTACCATTGGTGAGATTTGAACCCGTATTTATTTTTCGATGGCATTAGAGGGTAAGACCTTGTTGTTCGATAAATGCTTGTTTTTTACAAAAAATGTAATTACAATCTGCAGTTGTCATTTAATCAATGATAATTGCAGTTGGACATATACAGGGTTCTCATTATATTCGTTCTGAAGGGCCAGAGTCAGAATGCCAAACCCATTTGAAAGTTCCCCTAACGTGAGGGCCAAATACACCTGAAATTCTTATGTTTCCCGTTACATTTTAGAGCAGTTCGGGGGCCAAAAATCATGTTGGCAGGCCCGGATTTGGCCCCACAGGCCGCCTATTGATAACACCTGCCATATAGTGACCCTGGCTCACTGGTGACCTGCAGTTTTTAAAAGAAACCCTGGCACATTTGAAAATAGTGCGGCCCTCAAATTTTCAAATTGACCATTTTTGCATAGTTGTAAAGCGTTTATATACATTAGCCCTCACTGAAATGATAAAACAAAATCAGCATCCATATGGGTAAATGGTATTACATTATTCAGCTGAGGACGGAAATGGCATGTAACACAAGCAAACGCTGCCGTATGCCATAGTTGATTCCCATGGCATCACCCTGTTTGACTGGTCGTGCCCTTTGTGGTTTAAGATCAATGAGAACGAGTCAAATATATTCAGTAACATTAAAAAAAAAAAAAAAAAATGACAGGAGGAGATTTTTTTAGGACACCATTTCTCTCTAAAATTTCACTTTATCTCTTGTATAACTCCTACCGAGAACGTTTTGATGGTTTAGTGGACAAACAGGTCAAAAGAAACTGCAAACTTTGTTTTATACTACCTGCTAACATAAATCCTTCCCATAGAAAACCATGCTTGACTTTCTGTCTGTCACAACAGAAACTACTAAATCATCTCTTATTACATAAAGATGGCGCATTCGCTTATTCACTTCAGGTGTGATCTACTACATTGGTAGCATTCCAATAAGGAAAAAAACTGGGGTTCGAGAAAATCGGGGGCGCTTCTTTCTGCAAATCTCCTCATGTCTCTTTAAAGTTATGGAAAACTAATAAGTTAGCCTACAGTTAATTACCTGGATATCTTAACCTCTTATTAAAATCCCATTGTCTTTGAGTATGTTATTTTATGTGCAAATTTGTATTCTATTCTTACAATGGCTAGACTAATCATTTGAGAGCCCCCCCCAAATGAGAAATTTCATATTTTGTGAAAATGTACGTGCCAGTGCTGCTTAAATGATAAAGTGCATGTGGATTGCAATGTGTCTGAGAATTGACACTAGCGTTTGTAAGGAACATTATGAATAGTTGTTTTTTAAAAAATCAGTTTGAATTGTAATTTCTTCATTGTCTCATTCCAACTCATCCGCAGCAACCAGATTCCCCTAGTATGTAGTAACGATGGTACAATGGAGACTACCTAAAGACACCAAAGTTGACCAGAGGAAGAAAGAAATTGAAAGGATTTCAGTGACCAGCAAAAGAGCCAGCTTCACTTGTCGTGCAAAAGGCAAAAGAAGGACTTACACAATGAACCACACCGAGGGTGAGGAGGGAGAAGAAAAGAAAGTGCAGGATTTGGTCTCCAGGCAACCGCAGCCAGATCTGATAGTCGACAACATAGAATGCAAAGGAGACTACCTACTAACACCCCAAATACCAAGGAGAGATATGGCATTGGGTCTCCGCAGCCAACCAGATTGTTAGTTGAGCAGTGTGCAGCTTGCCAGCATGCAGTGGAAAGTTCCCGTGAAGCGAAAAAAGTTGCGATTGAAGATATTGTCACCACGATTTCCAAGGCAGAGGTCGCATTAATTCCCTATTCACCCCAGAGCAGTCATGCGGGAAAGAACTCTATTGAGGAAGAACCATCAGTCGTGGGCTGATTTATTGATGTGGAAACTTGTGGAGATTCAACAGATACTAGAATGCAAGGTAAAAACTAAATATCACAAGGTTTTTTCCTCAAATTTCCAATAACTACACAGGCCATGCAGATTCTTATTTGTGGTGTTTGTATCCCATCTACTTCAATAGTCGTACTTGGCGAGAGTTAAAAACTTGCATGTTATTGATGCGCAAACGTATTCTTTTGCAAACTTTTCACTCAAGTAAGAATATTACTGTTCCTAAGTCATGTGTATTGGAGCAAACCTTTGTTTCATATTTCCTGTTTATATGTCTTTTGTAGACACGGATTACTGATTGACTTGTCAGTTTTAACATTTTTTTCTTTCTTTATTTGGCATAGGGTGAGGTATCTGAGGAGTTGTGTGAATCGGGGATTATGAAGTCACTTTGTGAATTTCAGGAAGGAGCAGCCGTAGTTGATGATGATGGTTGAGTTTCATATTTCTTGCTCTTTGTCTTTTGTAATTGCTATGTGTTGTTTGTTTTTCTGAGTTAACGAACAATCCATCATTGTTAGAATTCACATTTTGTAAACCAGTTAATGGAAAAATTGTTAGTTTCTCATATTCTTGTCTTTGCATAGGTACTCTGTATGAGGAGTGTGTGAATCGGGGATTCATTGAGTAATTTTGTGAATTTCAGGA
>JAMKCH010046291.1:0-14721 GCA_023653785.1 Ophioderma brevispina | reverse complement strand
ATATGACAATAAAATCCACTGGTATACACCGTTATTGACGCAGCTACGCTACTATCACTCACAGGATAACAGGAGATAATCTCTGAGTAGATGTTCGGCCCGCAAGCTAACACAGACCGACTCGGATGCAAAACAATGAGACAGAATGACGCAAAGACAGCGCAAATGACAACCAGCCAAAACGCGAAACTGAAAGGCGGGGAGCCGCAACAGTGACCAAGGCAGGCCCAGCATAATGTTGTAGGGAGACGCAATGTCTAACCTTCGAAAAACGCTTATGTGAGACTCGGCTACCGCCTCGCACACATAAAAACGTATAGTTTTCTGGCTCCAGTTGGCTCAATTAAGAATGCACCCAAATGTTAGTGGTTGTTTTGAATACACTCTTGCTGGACTTGAACGTCCTAATTTTTTTTAGGTGAAATATTTTTCAGTGGTCATCCATCAAAGCACAGGAATAACACGATAGGGCATATTACATTAAAACCCTGTGTATGTGCTTTATTCCCTTAATGAATATAAAGCCATGTGATACAGAGAGGTGCAAAGGGTATAACTGTAATTATGCCATAAAAGATTTAAAAAAGACTGAATGCACTATTCCTATACCTTACATTTGAAGGTTTTGGGTAAGTTCACATGCACAATGGAAGTTTCAGCAGGCAGTACAGTACAATAAGTTACATAACTTAAGCACAATACTAACATCTGTTAATTCTCTGATAAACAGCGGCAGTGACGCGGACAACACGCTTCCACCCACTGTCCCGGCGCGGTCGTCCTTCATATACATTCCAGTGGACGAGGTTCGAATCGAAGAGGTTTGGATGGGGCATTTGGGATAGCTTCTTGGCGATGCGACTGGACGCGTTTGCATGAACCACCTGTCATTATATTTAATCAGCTGTTAAGGTGCTGCTGCAAGCAGAGGTGTTCTGTAACCTGACCAGAGAAGCCTGTAACTACTTGGGAGACAAGCTGAGGGGCTCGCTCATAGCTTTGCAGTTCTTCTTTCCTTTTAACTTGCGTATGCAAATATATGTAGCATCAGAGCTTTTTTTAAAAGTGGCCACTAATTGACACATTTTCACACAAAATAGGAATTTCTTTAATTTTTAGTTTTTTTGTTTTTTTAATTGCATTGGAAAAATACAGATCTATTTTACACATAAAAATAATATACCCCAAACAGATAGGGCATTAATAGAGGCTAAAGACAAAAAAAACACAGGTAATAGTAGGCTAACTTTAAGTTTGCGACTTAATCAAACAAATGTACCATTACATGTTATCATAGACCCCTTAATCATGAGTTCACAAAATGGTCAGAATTTATCAAAATGTTAGGTATATCACGTATGTTGATCATTTACAGGACCACTGGACCCACGTTCTTGCCCCACATTGTTGGGTGAACCTCAGTGATCTTGGTGACCTTGTGACATTTGTCCCATTGCAATTATTAAACTCAATTGTAAATGGAGGAATGTTGATTTCATTGTGTGGACCTCCTCAGTTCAACCCCGATTCTCCTAACATCTCTTTCAAGGAGCGTAGAAAGAAGATGCTGCTGCAAACTTAGAATCATTATCAGATTAAATGGGTCGGCGGAGTATTATAAATTTATTTACATGCATGTCTTCTCTTCAGTCTATCATGAAGCATTTAATGAAGCTTAAAGGGGCATTTTGTGTTCCTAGCACCTTCATTTTTATGTATGGTATAATATTCTTGATAAAAGGTTATTTCCAAAAATTTCAGTTTGATTCTGATAGGGGCCGTTGATGTTATGAGCAAATGTTATATCATACTGCCAAAAAAATCATCAAAAATCAGATTTTTGCATTGTTGTGGAACAGTTATAGATGAGTTTTAACATGTGACGTCAACGCCAGGCAACGAACCAACGCAGCCCGGCAGTATGCATGAGCATCTGCCGGGCTTGTGCTTTAAACTTCGCACTCAATCAGGCCTGATAAGGCTTATGATGCTGTACGTCTGGGCCAATTCTTCGCACCTCTAACATGTCAGTAGACCAGGTGCTTAACTTGTGTTTGTAAACATTTGAGGTCACCTCATCTCTAGGTTATCCGAACATGCCTGCCAGTGATAAGTCTCGAAGCCACAAACCTAATAAGACAAATTGGACCTTTTAGGTCATTAATGTCCGACATACCCTTTTTACAACGTGATTGATGGGGGATTCTATCTATTGAACACTGCTGTTTTCTACCTTTTCTGTCAATTTTGCAATTGGAAAACATTATTACCTTATGAGAGTCCTGCAGACTTATCCCTACTTTTAAGCTATTCCTACAGATTTCAAATATTTTTATCTTTCGGGTGAATCACTGATACTGATAGTGTTCTTTTAACTTATTCCAATGGTTGGATTCAATGACATAAAAATCTCAACTTTTTTCAGGCAAGCGGGGGCCTGGTCGGGGGACAAGGCTGGGGATCAAGAAATGCCCTTACGAATGTATGTGAAATTTTAAAAGTTGGAAGCAGAAGTTTACTGTCATTCGCTTGTGCTTTGCCCTGTCAACAGTGGTAGGTAGTTTTTAACAGATCCACTGAATACCTTAGGTGCTCACTACCCACGCTGAATGCCCTTCGTGTAATCTAGATACAGAACACGCTCGCTAACTGTCGGCTTACTAGAAAGGCAAGATAGGAAACGACAGAAACGATGTGTAAGTAACGGCAGGAGCCACTACTACACCTACTCTCTAAAGGACTCTTACTGTACAGGTAGGTTAAAACAAAGGAACATTTTTTATAGAATTCATGATACTGTAATAGGTGTGATGAATTTTGTGGCATCTGTCAAGGATGGCTTTTGTGACCAAATGTAATGTTTCAACTTGTGGTCATTTGAGTAACTAGTAAGAGAGAAAGTATAAGGCCATTATAAGAGTACTTTTCATTGTTTGTCTGTTGTTTGTTTTGTTGTGTTTTTTTTTCCTAAAAGGTGGTTGATGTACATTATTTGATAGTAGTCTGTTCAGTCAAATGGATTGGTTTAATTGGTAACATATATTAATGCTAGATCATGTTCCTTAGGAAAACATGTCTAACTAGGTTATGTGAGACAGTGAAAAGGCTTGTAGCAGTTGTTATGGTTTAGTGTATAGAGTGATGCTGCTAGCTAATTAACCATAATATTGTTGGCATTTTTTGAATTTTGTGGAAATGTTTTAAGTAAGAATATCCACTGAATTTTTCTCACTTTCCGTGTCTGGATTCCATCAACCTCCTCACTCCAATTCACAGCTTGACTCAGGTGGGGTGTGCATACAGTAAAGTAAAAACTATGTTAAATCAAAACATTAAATTGTGGTTGGTTAACATATTAAAGGTGCAGTGTGTCCTATTTCATAAGTTTGCATTTAAATCTTTAGAAGAAAATCTCCAAGTGCATCTGTAAAGACAAGAAGCACCCTCAGTTTCTTTCCCGAAATTGAATCTTGGCTCTTCCGGGTCACTCTGACATCCAGATAGTGGACTTAATCCACTTGGCACAGATTTGCTCTCACCTAGCAAATCGCAGATAGTGTGAATGTAAAAGCACCTGTGGAGGCGAAGTTTAGACAAACCAAATAGTCTGTAATGTGAACAGAACATAAGTGAAAGCATTTCATTTTTTATAAAGAAAAATCAGTTTCAAGGTTTTGTACAGTTAAGTTTTTTGGCCAAATATGGGATTTTGGCAAAAATATTGGAAATAGTCCGGACGCCATTTCCTGATATTTGCTCTAACTTAGAACGGTCTTACTATAGTTTTCTCAACAGATTCTAATGCTTAAGCCCATCTAGTTGAACAATCAACCTGCTGACAGTCTATCAGCATGGAGCATTTGGAGCGAGGCAGCGGAAAAACAAAAATGGCCGCCAAAGTAACGATTTTTAAATGAAAAATCATTTAAAAAAAAATAATCTATTGGTCCTACAAAAATTGTTTGTTATGCCAAGATCTATACAAAGAGTAGTTTCTATAGACCTGGAGGTCTCAAATTAATATTTTCTGTTATTTTAACCTTCCAATTGTTTATCAAGATGGGCGTTTTACTCATAAATTTAACAACCCAAAGGGGCAATGTTCAACTATGTTTAACAAGGCGGCCCCATTTTAAAGTGCTAAAACGTTTACAGAGAGATGTCATTCGATTTGGGCAGGCAGTTGGCAAGATAGAATTAAAAGTCATAATCCCATGACAATAAAATCCACTGGTATACACGTTATTGACTCAGCTACGCTACTCTCACTCCGCAAACAGGAGAGAATCTCTGATTAGATGTTTCGTCACGCAAGCTACACGACCGACCGGAATAAAACACGAGAACAGTGAATGACGCAAATGACAGCGCAAATGACAACCAGCAAAACCGAAACCGCGAAAACCTGAAAGGGCGGGAGCCGCCACAATGTGCCTCAAGAGCAGTCCGCATCAATGTTCTAGGTAAGACGCCGACCGGTCTCAAACCTTCGATAAACTGCTTATGTGTAGACTCGGCTACGCCATGCGCAACACATAAACTAAGGAACCATTGTATTATGTTTCGTTGCATCCAGGGTTGGCTCAATTAAGAATGCACCCAAATTTTAGTGGTTGAAGGAATTCCGTGCGAACGGGTTTTGAACGTCCTAATTTTTCTTTTTAGGTGAATAATTTTCAGTGGTTAATCCTCAAAGCACAGGAATACCACGATCGGGCATATTACATTAACCCTGTATGGGCTTTATTCCGCCTTAATTGGAATAAAGCATGTGATACAAGAGGCTTTCAACAGGGTATAATTTAATATCTGCCCCATACAAGTTTAAAAAGATGCAATGCACTTATCCTAATACCTTATCATTTGAAGTGTTTGGGGGTGAAGTTCACATCATGCACCAATGGAAGTTTCCTCAGCAGTACAATAATTTATACATAACTTAAGCACAATACTAACATCATCTTAATGCAAACAAAATGAGAAAGAATTCGTCACTTCTCCACCTCGGCAGTGACGCGGACAACACGCCTTCCACCCACTGTCCCGGCCGTCCGTCCGTCAGATACATTCCAGTCGGACGATGTCGAAGAGTGTTTGTAGCCCATGTGATATCATCTTGACGCTGCGACTGACGCTGTGCATATGACACCTGTCATATATTTACTCAGCTGTATAAGGGTGATGCAGCAGAGTTTGCTGTACCCTGCCCAGAGAACCTGTACTACTTGGGAGACAAGCTTAGGGGCATATCTTTGCATTCATATCCTTTTTAACTTGCGTAATGCAAATATATGTAAGCATCAGAGCTTAAGTGGCACTGACACATTTTCACAAAAGAATGAAATTTCCTTCAATTTGCTCACACATGATAGCCTAGGCCATTGGAAAATATTCGATCTAGTTACACATAAATAATATACCCCAACAGATACGGGCATTAATTAGAGGCCTAAAGACAATCAGGTATCAGGTATGGCTAACTGTTTTAAGTTGCCTAGAACTTTAATCAACAAATGTACCTATTTCATGATACATAGACCCTTACTCATTGATGTTCACAAAATGGTCAGATTTATCACATTGCTTGGTGTATCGACGTATGTGCTTCAGTTTACATTACACTTGGAGGATACCACTTTCCCTTGCCCCACATGTTGGGACCTCATGTAGATCTTGGTGACCCTTGTCCTTTTTCCCCATTTCTAATAATTTAAACTCAATTTCAATGGAGAATGTTTTGATGTTCACGTTGTTTAGGACCATCAGTTCACCCCTATTCCCTAACATCTCTTTCACGGAGCGGAGAACAAGATGCAACTTAGAATCCATTTATCAGATAATGTGTCTGCGGAGCTATAATTTTTTTCACCTCATGTCTTCCTCTCGTCTATTACATAAGCATTATGAGCTTAAAGGGGCTTTTTGTGTTCCTAGCACTTTCAATTTTTTCTGTATGGTTTACTAAATATCCTTGATAAAAGGGTTATTTCCAAATTTCAAGTTGCATCGATGGTAGCGTTTGATGTTATGTAGCAATGTTCAATATCAACTGCAAAAAATCATCAAAATCATATTTTTGCATTTTTGGAACAAGTATAGATGAGTTGACAGTAGGATCCAATCTCCTACGTGCCAGGTCCAAACACCACAAAGCATTATAAAGCACACTGCCGGCAGTATGACATCAGCATCTCAGAGGCTTGTGCTTTTAAAATTCGCACTCAATCATAGTCGGCGATGTGCCCGTCGGAGCAGATGCTAGCGAGTGGGACTACTATAACTGAAACTCTGGCTGTGGGCGCCATATTCAGTGTCCGTCTCTACAAACCCCTCTAAATGTAAGCGTAAAACGCCAGTGGTCGCTAACTTGCAATTTTTTATCTCTGCGTAGTATGGTCTACATCACTGCACGAGTGACATGTATCTCACTGCACGAAACAGGCCCTGCACGTGATAGTCGAAGAAGCACAACCTAATTACAGGACTAGACTTTGGACTTGTACTCAGTGTCGGTACGTGCGAGCTGAATCCGTACGAGACCTATCCACGTGTAATGAATGGGGATTCAATCTCAGAACACTCTGTTTTCTACCCGTTTTCCTGTCAATTTTGTGCATTGGAACCTCTAGGCACTATCATGATAGCCTTCCTGCCCACTTATACCCATCACTTTAAGCTATTCCTACAAATGTCAAAATTTTTACTTCGTGAATCACTGATCACTGCATAGCCTGACGCGTCACGGTCTTTTAACCATTATTCCAATCGGTGGTTGCATATGCATAAAAATCCTACAACTATATGTATAGATGCAGGCAAATCGGCGAGCGCCCAGGTCGTTGGAGTCGAGCGGGCTATCGACCATCAGCGAAATGACCCCTTGGTAATTATTTGTAACAATTGGAAAAGGTTGGAAGACAGAAAGTCTACTCCTGTCGAACGCGCCGCTTTCCTTAAACAGGGTAGTTCCTTACGATCACACTGAATACCTTAGTGTGCTCACTACCCCTAAAGACACAGCTCGAATGGCCCGTGTTCGGTGTATCTAGGACAGACACGCTCCCGCTACTGTCTCTTACTAGACATGCATAACTCATGTGTAACTTGAACGCAGACCTACTACAACCTACATCTCTAAAAGATACTCTACTGTACAGTAGGTCAAAAAAAACACAACACATTTTTTATAGAATTTTATGATATGTAATCGTTGTGATGAATTTTGTGGCATCTGTCAAGGATGGCTTTTGTGACAAATTAATTGTTCAATTGTGGTCATTGGAGTTAACTAGTAGAGAGAACTGTGGATAAGGCCATTGATAATGGTACTTTTTTTCATTGTTTTTGTTCTTTTTGTTTGGTTTGGTTGTGTTTTTTTTTTTTCCTAAAGTTGGTTTATTGTACATTTATTTGATTAGTAAAGTCTGTTTCATCAAATTGGATTTGTTTAATTTTGACCTATACTTAATGCTACGTATCATTTCATTAGGAAAACATGTCTAAATAGGTTATGTTTTATACAGTGAAAATGCTGTACGTGATTATGGTTTTATGTGGTATAGAGTGATGCTGCTAGCTAATTAACCATAATCGGGTCAAGACGTTGAATGTGGGCATTTATTTGTACTTTTTTGGGGAATGTTAAGGTGTAACATGAATCCTGAATTTTTTCTCATTTTCAGTGTCCGGATTCCATCACATCCCACTCAAAGACACAGCCTTGGAAGCTCAGGTGGGTTGCCATACGTAAAGGTAAAAACTATGTCTCAATCACAACATTTATGCTTGGTGTTAACATATTAAAGGTGCATGTGTTTCCTATTTCATAAGTTTGCCTTAAATCTTTAGAAGAAATCTCCAGTGCATCTTTAAGGACAAGAAGCACCTCAGTTGCTTTCCTCCCCGAAATGAAGCTTGGCTCTTCCGGGTCACTCTGACATACGATAATGGCCTTAATCCCCTTGCACAGATCTGCTCTCACCTAGCAAATCGCAGATAGTGTGAAATGTAAAATCAACGTGGAGTCGAAGTTTAGACCAAACCCGACATTTCTGTATGTGAAATAGAAGCCGAGTGGAAAGCAGTTCCTTTTAATAAAGAAATCAGTTTCACACAGGTTTTGTCAGTTAATTCGTTTTTGGCCATGGATATGATTTTGCAAAAATATTGGAAAGAGTCGCGGACGGAAGCCATTTCCTGATTTTTGTTTAACCTTATAATGTTTTACTATATTTTTTTTTCTCAACAGATTCGAATGCTTTAGACCATCTATTTGAATCACTCACACTGCTGACAGTCTATCACATTGGAGCATTTTGAGATATGCGCGGAAAACAAATGGCCGCCAAAGTACTACCGCTTTTTTAAATGAAAACTCATTAAAAAAAATAAGCTATTGTTCCTACAAATATGTTTGTTATGCCAGAGCTATACAACGAGTAGTTTTTTCCATATCGACCTGTAGGTTCTCAATTTAATATTTTTCTTGTTCTTTACAATTCCAATTTGGTTTACTTCAAGAGGAGGCGTTTTAAACTCATAATTTAACAACCCAAGGGCAATGTTCAACTATTTTTACAAGGGGCCCCATTTTAAAGGTGCTCAAACGTACAGAGAGACTGTCATTAGATTTGGCAGGCAGATTGGCAAGATAGTAATAAAAGTAATAATCTTGATATAGCGCCTAATCCAGAGCTCTCGAGGCGCATCACAAAGAAAAAAACACTTATAACATTATTAAAACGACATATTAAGCAATAGCTAAAAATTCTAATGTGAAAACAACTATGATATACATCAATTATGAAAATACACAATTTCAGAATAACTTAAGAGAATAATTGAGTAGAAATTCAAACTTGTATAACCCAGTGACTTCCCATACTAAGAACTTATGGGGATACACCTGATTCGTCAGCTGTGAGGATCTGTGTGTGTGTACCCCACAGCGACATCGGTAAAGTCTTGATCTAATGCGACAGACCACCGTCAGTATTCATGTTATGGACAAACTAAAGTAATCACACTGACAGAGACTAGAATAAATGTATGGACAACTAGAAATGGAAGACCAGGAGCAACATAGTCCTGATGATCATTACTAGATAGTCTTTAACTTTTGTAACTGTTGTCATTATCGTTGACTGACTATCATCATTAATCTGCACTACAGACGGTACCCAACTCAAAGAGGTCAGGGACTTCAAGTACCTTGGGTCCTATTGCCGACAGCAAGAAAAAAGACTTCCTGCCACACAAACGACAAGCTTGGAATGCCTGCAATAAACTACACCACTTATGGTAATCTGCTATCTCCAATTCAACCAAGTTCTTTAGAGCCTGTTGAGAGAGTATTCTGTTATATGGATCTGAGACCTGGATCATGAAGAAAGAGCTACAGGATAGACTGGATGGCGCTTACACCATGCTTCTTATGAGAGTAAAAAACGTATCATGGCGTGAACACATGACCAAAGCACAGATATATGGAGACATCCCTTCATACTGTGAAGAAGAATGGAGCGTTATTTTATTCCTTGATTACTAGTAAGAAAAATATATTGAATTGTACGATGGACATGACACATTGTCGGCTGGAATGGCGACCTTCTTTGCCTGTTGAGGAGTATGGAGTGGGCGTGATGACCGCCCTCTTAGTGCAGGGGCTGTTTCCTCCCCATAGGCTAGGACATCCACATTCAAGAAGAGGAAGGTCAACACATCATTTGAGAGGAGGAGGCCAGGCCTGTATTGAAGAGTGACCTCCCACTCTGGGTGTCCTCATAAGGTCACCAGTTTGGTGAGGAATGAGGGACCTCATACTTGCTGAGGGACCTCTGACATTGAGAGTGCCTCACACTTGGCGAGGCCTCCTGAGGTCATTAGATTCCTCTTCCCCTTGATATGAGCCCACTTCCCTCCTCCTCCTCTCCTCCTCCTCCTCATATGTGCTGCCCTTGGGTGGTGATCCCCTGAGGCAGAAAGCAAGGCAGGAGCAACTGTGTTTTAGAGTTATAATGAAACTGGCACTGAACACTGTCACTTCACAGGCCTGCCCTAGCCTACAACGTGCCTATACATCTGAACAAGGATTAAAAACACAAGCTATAGACTACCAAAATAACTGACTATGTCGTGTCGTTGCCAATTGCCTTTGATTCAATTAAATACACTACTAATTTACAATACTCTGTTGCCCAATGGTCCGAGCACGCTATGTGACCGGTCACTGTCATCATGGCGATTGATCCATAGTCCAGTTGGAGTTTACAATGCCCAATCCGGGGCGACTTTAGTGTAATCATAGGAGGTGTGAAAATCATAGCAGAAACAGTACAGGATTACTTCTATAAGCTAACAAAACCTAATTTTTTACACATTTATTGCTTAACACCTCCTCTTTTGAATTTCCTGAATTTTTGAAACTCTCAGGGGGCGACCACCCCCTTGCCACCCCTAGCTTTAACTACTTTGGGTGATTGTCCGAGACATCCAGCAGGATCCATCTGATATCCCCAACTTACTGACGGACTATGACATTTGGCGCTACATGATGACCAGCATCTATATAGATATACGCCACAATATCTTATTTAATATCTGTACCTTATAATAGCTTGTGTTATACAACATTTTAACTACCACCAAACTGAAAGGTTTAGGAAGAAACGAGAGGTCCCAGATCCAGTAACTACGTCCCATCTCCGTATGTTTTTTCAACATAAAGCAAAGATCTCCGAGAATAGCTAACATATATTGCCATATAATTGGATTGCTAAAGGAGGAGTATTAAAGCTCAATGTATTTTCCCACTGAAACATTTCAAGATTAGTTGGAAGCGACTATTCTCTTCTTCCGCCTTATGTTCTATCAGGGGCTCCTGAACTACTTTGCCAACTGATGCCTAAAACTCAGAGTAGTTTGTATATAGACCATCATTTCTGGCGGTCTGTACAATCTCATGACCTCGCAGTTGAGACCCCAAGGTCTAACATGTCAGTCATCATGGATCACTTAACTGCCGGCATCTGAAATGCCCTTTCTGAGCACATTCCTGTTACTAATCAAAACAGGGGTCTTTGGGTGACAGTGGGAAAATTTGAAAAAAAATGGGGTCTTTGGGTGAAAGTTTAAAAAATATGAGGTCTGTGGGTGACAACGATGCTGAAAATGGGGGTCTAAACAGCCTTACATATGCGTCACCTCCAAAGTGGGGGTGACCCCCCGGGTGCGAATCTTACTGATATATTACAAACATGCATTGCATTTTGCTTTCAAAAGTAAATAAAATGATTGCATGGATTGTATTTCTTTTTTCTATGTCCCTTATGTCCGTTTTGGAAAATGACTAGCAACCTGACGATGCCACAAAAAAGGAGGTAGCGGTATTTGTGTTGGGCACTCTGCCTATAAACACAAGGCAGGGGTCTGCTCCGCGTGAAAAGTGGCAAAAAATGGCATTTAGGGATTTAAGGGATATAAGCCAAACATATTATATTCTCAATAAAAATGACCAAGTTAATGCTAATTGACCAATAAATGAGATGAAATTATAATTTTTTTTAATGGAATTACCGGCAATTTTGACGGGAATTGGCTTTGTTTTGATATGGCCCAAAAAACAGGCCAACCTACGTTATTATAAATACGATGAAAAGGTTATGGGGTATCTATAAATCCACTAACATTATGTGAAGAAGGTACAAATTGATGGTTTGAAGTAATTTTACAGCAAAAAACTGATTGGTTGTCATGACAGTTGATATGAACAGTGCCAAATTGTACTGTTTGACCAGATGATTTTCACCGAGTGATTTTCATATAACACAAAGGGGGGGGGGCTCCCTCATTAAAGGACTTATACAAAACAACCTGGTCGGGAAAAGGTCTCATGAAGGACTCATACCAAAAGGAATCTTGGTTAATTAAAGAACACATAGATGAAAAAAACCCATATCAAAGAACACAAATCAAATGAAACCCCAGTCAGGGAAGTGATTCTAATTTGAGGACTCACACCAAAAAGAAACATATAGCCTTACAGAACTGCATATACTGAGAGAAACAAAAACTTAAGAGTAATATTTCCAAAGTTGCTATTTGGCGGCCACTTATTTATCTTGTCTAGATATATTGACATTTAACAGCCATATCAAAAAAAAACAATCTATAAGTATGGCACATTTTGCCAAATTGAAGTTATTTGTTCATCCGTCACTGAAAAAAGAAATCGGTTAAATTTAAAACGTGATTCTTTGGTGCCCTGGCAGCCATGTTTTGTGGTGCGCCATCTGAAATATATTATATTCCTGTTAATAAAATATAAATTCATTGACAGATTTTATTCCCGTTAAGTGCCAAGTCCATTAACATGTTTAACAATTGCCAGTCTTATACTACGCATAATAAACGTTGTTTGTTGATATTTCACAAAATTCTGTATTTTGCGGCCATTTTGCTTTTTTTGGCACATTGTGACATTAACCGCCATCTTAACGCTTAAACATAGTTTGTGTCTTTTATGATCCCATTTAATGCCATAAGATAATTTATTCCCTGCTTGACTAAGAACACACAACTTCTTGCATTTTCGCTAAAATATGGCATTTTGGCGGCCATTTTGTTTTTTTTACGATATCTAAAATTGCTCAATGCTGATGGACTGTCAGCAGTTGATTTCATTTTAATGGATGGTCTAAGGAAGCCAAATCCACCAAAAAACTAACTATATACAATATTTTCTAAGTAAACTGGCCGGCACCCGGACTATCATAATAAGAGCTATAGGACAGTTTCCAATAGAAAATTCGTTTGCCAAATCTATGCGAAGGCCGCATCACAGGTAATACATCATGATCTTGGTGAGCTACTGCAATTTGCATACACAGCTCACCATTCCACTGAAAGACGCCCTTCTCCAGGTTAGAAATTACCATCCTTCAAGCCTTGGATGCTATATTAAGACTATGCCATAGTCGATTTGTTGCATTTTTTTAAATTTATTTTTGTGTGCCGTCCCATCTTATATAACCATTATTATCTATTCTCTCTTTTACTTATCATCATTTTCTTCTAATATCGTGACGCAATTCACGCGTAACTAAGCTGAATTAGGCCAGATCCCTTATGACAATGCATTATACCACAAAAAGATACGGGACCTCATGTAATATGCACTGTTTTACATAACCGGCTTTTTTTTAAATATTAATCATTCATAGATGCCTCCCTCCCGCTAAGGTTTGTGATCGCGAGATTTCAGTGACCACTCCCCTCGGAAAAAAATCGACTATACTTTCAAGCTGCGGATCAGGTAATCTGCAATCTGTAGATTCGAATAGTAAGATCTGTCAATCATCAGACATACAAATGAATAGGACTCGTCCAAATTGTTGAAGGGATTCATAGAACGGATGAAAATTGTGTTTTTTTAATTGAAAATAATCAAGAAAAAAAAAGTAGTTTCAGATTTTTGATGAATGCAAAAGTCACTTCGATATAAAACATTCGTTGGTAATATTTTACACGAAATTCATCTACTTTTCTGTGATTTTATTTTAAAGTACGTGCAAGTTGCTCTACCTTTACCTATCGAAAATGAGTCCTTCAATTGCTTTGTAAATGATCTCGGCTTGTCAAAGTAGCTAATTTGGCATGCAAAATAACATGACTGGAATGTCGGGGAATTTCGCATGGAATCAGTGCACTAAATCTATGGCGTTTGTGACTGAATCTGTGAAATTTGTGACTGTTTTCCGCTGTTTTTTTGAGCAGATATAGTATAGGAATATGGGTCCATGCCGCAGAATACGTGGGCTAGGCACGGCCACGGTGTATATCTGTTGTGCAGAGCAAAGGCGTGAGTGAATCATGACGTCAGAGTTAAAGCTGCGTTGGAGAGCACTTGCGTTGTTTTTTTGAGGTGATTGAGGTTAGAAAATCCCATTCGCTTTGTTTAATAAAGCCTCTAAATTTACAAATACCTGCGTTTGTATGGACACATATCCTCTAGGGCAAAAAGAAAAGTCGAGAGAAACTGAGCATATTTAAATTTTAAAATGAGACCTCAAAGCTTATATCTACGTCATCTGCATATGCTTTCGTGCCTGAGAATTACGTGTAGCGGCCCCGTTTATTCTCACTTGCTGTGATTAAATTACGATTGATCGTTGTAATACAAGTCATCTAAAGTTCTAATCTCGCACACATAACAATGACTAGTACTTATTAAGATTTAATACCGATCAAAATAATTTGCCTCTCAATAAAAACATTCTTGTTGGGGATTTCTTTTTCACACCCGGTACATCGAGGCTCATGACTATCGATCACAGAGATAACACGCCCCAGATACAATCCCCGCAAATCCTTGTAAGCCATTGGTCAATTGTTCAAAAGATGCATCATACTTATATATAAGGGTCCGCCAAGTTTTGGACTGAACTCGCCATAGAAACCCGGTATCAATCCTCGAACCCCAAAGTGAAAGTAAGTAGTCCCATTGACCCGGTATGCCCGCACGAAGGTGAAGTGAAACACTGCAGCGGTGGCGGCCAAGCTTCTTTCATAAGCGCAAACTGCCGAACGAGTTCTTGGACGAGCCTGAACAGTGACCGGAATTTGAAGTCACTGTGCGCGTTTATAAATATATCATTTATGACGAGGGGCTTCCCTTTACGAGCCCGGCCGTTTAAATTGCCTTGCTTTAATCGGTGTTGCATA
>JAMKCH010046290.1:0-17564 GCA_023653785.1 Ophioderma brevispina | reverse complement strand
GGTGCTCGCCTTGTAATATTAAAGGTGCGTTCGATTCCCATTCCATAGCACACAAAATTTTATTTATTATTATTTTATTTTAGAGTTAGAGTTGCAATGAAAACATCACGGAGGTGGCCAATTCAGTAAACAAATAGTGAATAGCCTTATGACGATATTCGCATCCGGATTCGCTACACACGATCGAGATTAATTATATTAATCAAGCACAAAAGACCGGCTCCAATTCAGTGTCCTTTTTAATCGCGTGCATGCTCTGAATTTTGCTTGTACACTTTTGTTTGCTCGTATCCACAAGTCAGTGGTAATGGCTTTGTGGGGTGTCAGGATTTGTTCAGCAGATGTGCTTATCGGGGCAGAGTGTAACCATGATCGGACGCCTCAAACATGCCCGCTATTGAGCTGGGCGGGGATTGGACAGTCAGGGGTTTACACCTACTCCTATTCGGACATGAAGGCGATGTACATGTACACAGTTGTGGCTCTCTGTACACGGGACCGACGGCTTAACGTCCCCTCCGAAGGACGGGTATGCTTTCATGATGCACATTTCCCAATTCCAATGTGAACCAGGCGAGGTGAGGCGGTTTAGGTAATTCTGTATTTAATCAATAGCGGTATACAGATCAAATCCACTGAATTGAGTACACGAATAAAACCCAGCAAGTGCCACGACCCCACTGGGATTCGACCCGGGAAACTTTGATTGTAAATACGCCAGAGGGCAAGCCCCACTAACAGCTAGGCCACGCTCCCCCACAGTTTAGGCTTGTACACTAAAAGCTACAACTAAGCCAATTCACAAAATAACTTTAATGAAAAGCGAGGACATGACAAGTTTTAGCTTGAACAATAATTAATTATAAATTCGGTAACCACTATCGAGCTTGGAAATTTGTTTCATGACCATTGTTTGAGTTTAGTCAGAGGAGGAGAGAACGTTAATGTTGACCGATACAGTGGAGTATGGACACAATTTTTTGAATGAAAATGATAGATTAGGGTGTGTAGAATAAGAATCGCCGGGTGCATCCTTTGAGCTCATTTTTTCCAGAAATTTCTAGGTATAGCAAAAAGGTTAGCTCGAAATATTGCAGTTATTTTTTATATAGCCTAAGTTGAGCACTCGCCTGAGCTTTCTACTCTCTAAATGCCAAAAGAGTGAATTTCACTCTTTTGGAGTGACTAAGGGCCCACTCTAAAACGATGTGAAATTTCACCCCTTTCAAAGAATACTTTTGGTCAAATTTTAATTTAGAGCATGACTTCAATGTTACAAGTGGCATGCAATGCACCTGTCATGGGTCCATAGTATATCTAAAAACTCCATAGTTTGATAATATAGGTTTTGAATAGGATAAGTAGATTATGGCGACGCCATATTGGATTTCTCAAAATTGCTCAAGGTATGCCCAGGTGGTACTCCGGCAGCAGATTCTTTTCTACATACCCCAATCATCATTTCAGCAAAAAACAATTGTGTCCATACTCATGCAATTTTACGGTCAGGCCCTAACTTGGACCATATCTCTCCGAACTAGTCGTATATATCCCCCCCCCCCCGCCCATAAACCCCTTCCCTTCAAATTTCATCGTAATGAAAACAAATTCAATAAAAACTGGGGTCACAGAGGTCAGTTTTTGAGGGTAAACTATTGATAACAATGCAATTTTTTCCGCCAAAATGAACTACATACGTCTATGGAAAATCAGTTTTTCAGAACATTTCTAGGTATATAGCAAAATGACCGGCTCAATCAGTGTCCTTTTTCCTAACTCGCGGGCAATGCTCTGATGATTTTTGCTTGTAGCAACTTTTGTTTGCTCGTATCCACAAGTCATTGGTTAATGGCTGTGTGGTGGGTGTCAGATTGGGTCAGCAAGTGTGGCTTATCGGGTGCAAGAGTGTAACATGATACGGGACGCTCAACATGGGCCCGCTATTGAGGGCTGGGCGGAGTTGGGACAGTCAGGGGGGTTTCACACCCTACTCTTATTCGACACGACTGACGATGTACATGTTACAGTGGTGACTCTCCTGTACACGGGACCGTCGCCTTAACGTCCCCTCCGAAGGACGGGATGCTTTCATTTATCATTTGCCCAATCCAAGTGACCATGGAGGAAGATGCGGTAATTCTGTATTTAATCACTAGCTGGTATACAGATCAAATCCAAGAATGGTTCGTACCCGTATAAATCCCAGCAAGTGCACGACCCCACCGGGAATTCGAACCCGGGAACTTTGATTGTAAATTTACGCCAGAGGCAAGCACCTAACCGGCTAGGCCACGCTCCCCCACAGGTTTAGCTTGTACAACTAAAAGCTTACAACTAAGACCAATTAACAAAAATAACTTTAATGGAAAAGCGAGTGGACATGACAGTTTTAGCTTTGAAAATAATAAATTCGGTAACACAATATCGAGCTTGGAATTGTGTTTCACTGACCATATGTTTGAGTTTAGTCAGAGAGAGAACGTTCATGTGACCGTTAAGTTGAGTATGGACACATTTTTGCTGAAAATGATAGATTAGGGTGTAGAATAAGAATCTGCCGGCTGCGGCCATCCTTGAGCATTTTTTTCAGAACATTTCTAGGTTAGCAAAAAGGTAGCTCGAAATATTGCAGTATTTTTTTCTATAGCCTAAGTGAGCACCTCGACTGAGCTTTCTACTCGTCTAAACATTGCAAAAGAGTGAATTCCATTCTTTTGGGTGACTACAGGGCCCACTCTAAAACGAGGTGAAATTTCAAAGTTAAAGAATACTTTTTGGGTCAAATTTAATTGTAGAGCATGACCAATGTTACAAGTGGCATGCACTTGTTCATTGGGACTATAGTATATCTAAAAACCTCCATAGTTTGATAATATTAGGGTTGAATAGATGAATTATCATCTCTGGCGACGCCATCTGGGATTTCTCAAAATGCTAAAGGAATGCTCAGGCGGTACCCTGGGCAGATTCGTATTATACATACCCCAATGATCATTAAGCAAAAAAAAAATGGTTGTCCATACTACAATTTTACGGTCAGGCCATAAACTTGGACCATCTCTCTCCGACTAGTCGTATATATCCCCACCCCCCCCCGCATAAATACACCTTCCCTTCCAAATTAATCGGAATGAAACAACAAATTCAATAAAAATCGGGGGCACAGAGGTCGGTTTTTGAGGTAAACTATTATAAAATGCAATTTTTTGCCAAAATGAACTACATACGTCTATGGAAATAATTTTTTTCAGAACCTTTCTAGGTATAGCACAAAAAGGTAGCTCGAAAATATTGCAGTTATTTTTTATATAGCTAAGTTGAGCAACTTCGCCTGAGCTTTCTACTCTTAAATGCAAAAAGAGTGAATTCACTCTTTTGGAGTGACTACAGGGCCCACTCTAAAACGAGTGAAATTCCACGCTTTCAAAGACTACTTTTGGGTCAAATTTACTCTGATAAGTTTAACAATGTAAAATGAATACATGTGGTCAATATCAACGATTCAAATTTGACCCAAAAAGTGTTCTTTTTAAGTATGAAATTTCACTCGTTTTGGATGGGCCCGGTGTAGTCACTCCAAAAGAGTGAAATACACTCCTTTTAAAAATTAATTAAAAAAAAAAAAAAAACTTATTTGAGAAATTCAACCCGAAAATTTGATTTTTCTTGAAAAATGAACTCCTTGCGCATCAAAGTCCTTGCAAAAATATACGCCCCATCCTCTCTCGTGCTCAGGATTCTAAGAATGTTTTTTAAGTCTGCAGCAAGAAGCACCGTACTAAATCCACCCGAAGCTCCAAGCAGAACCTTGATGCCGCTAAGGCTGCGCTTGATGATGCTTACACCGTGGTGCTGAGGAGCATGTTAAGTCAAAGGCTCAAGCACTTGACACCCTACACCTTGAAAACAGATGCTGCTGCCTGGGAGGCACTGAGGGAGTTGACCGATAAGAATCAAAAGGGAAACCACTGAAGAGGCGCCTCGAACATGTTTCAGCACTTTAATTTTCTACTTGGCAAGCTGTCAGAATATACACTACCTTGATGAACCTTCTCAACCACAAGATAGCAGACGCCCTTCCGTCCAGCCTAGACCTTTACTCTAGGGAGCTCGAGCTTCAGAACTGCATGAAGAAACTGAACAACACTAAGACGCCTGGTTACGACAACATTCCTGCAGTAATTTGCAAGGGTCACTATTCCATGATCAAACTGTTAGACTTTGTTACAACACCTACATGGGAAGCGAACCAGTGCCTTATCAATATGTGTCATCATTCTTACCAAAGAAAGGCGACTCCCAACAACCCCAAAACTACAGAGGCAATCACACTGTCGCCACTGGCCTCTAAGCACTACAACTCAATGGTGTTCAACCGAATCATTTTCATCTAGGTTCCATTCTCAGACGGAACCAGAAGGGGTTTTCGTTAAAACAGATCAACACTACCTCAGTACGTGCCATCAGAAGCTCATAGACGAGTTGAGATTTTCCAAGAGAAAAGCTTCAAATTGTGTTTGTAGACTTCTCAAAGGCTTTTGACAGTGTCAACAGGGTAATGCTGCATATTTTCCAACTATAGGGTGTCCCCAGACGACGACCGTCAAAGAATTGGGACTATGTATGATAACCCCATTTTGATTTTTAGAGACCATGGATATGGCCCAAAAGGAGTTCGTAAACAAACCAAAAAACTACTGGAATCCTCCAAAGAGATACTCTTGCTCCCTATCTCTGTGTAATCGTGGTTGAATTTACATCGTCAGACAGAGTCTTGGACTATGGCACGCTAGAGGGACAGTTAAAAACGTAGAGTTGACAAACCGCGTCGAGTTTTCAACGCGATGCACGGCGAGTTTGACAAGTTGTAACGCCATGACGGCGAGAGTTTGCAAGTTCGTTACGCGATGGACGGCGAGAGTTTGCAAGTTCGCAACGCGATGGACTGGGAGTTTACAAGTTTGCAACACGAACACCGCGAGTTTGCAAGGTTCGGAACGCAATGACGACGAGAGTTTGCATGTTCGTAACGCGTGACGGCGAGTTTGCAAGTTACACTGTAACGCGAGGACGGCGAGTTTGGCAAGTTGCAACACGAAGACGGCCAGAGTTTGCATGTTCGTAAGGCGATGACGGGAATTTTAGAGTTTTTTATTGATATTATAAAACGTTGCTTTTATTTATTAATTTGTATTTATTTTATTAGTTATTTTTTATTTAGTATCATTATTTCTTTGAGTTATTTTTTATTGTGACTTTATTATATTTATATTATTATGCACTGTTTATTCTACATGAATTTTAAAAAGATATGTTGAAATATAAATATAAATATAAATATAAAAATAAGTAAATATAACTAAAAATAAAGAAACAAAAATAACTAATGAATAAACAAATAAAAAATACTAAATAAACAGAAATAAATACTTACTAGAAATAAATATAAAAATGACTCAAAAACAAAATAAATGAATAAACAATAAAAAATAACTAAATAAACCCAAAAGGATAACTTCTAAAATCTAAATAAATAATAAAAAAATAAATAAAAAAATGTAGGCCGACTTGTCTGCAGCATTCTCAAGTGTGTAGTAGATCTTGTTCACACATATATCAGATCGGCTGTTACAGCTTAGATCATTTGTATAGTCAAGGTCTATGAGATGCTGACATTTGCAGGGTGGCGGTCTAGGAAAGCTTGTATTGATGGTGAGTCCCTTGGCGATAATTCTCTTTTTTACAAGCATGTGTTTGTTGTTTGTTTGTTTTGCGTACATTTTGTAACTTTAGTTCTGCGATGAGGCGTGCCAAAGATATACTGTAGGGTATCTTTGGGAATTTGCTTTGCTACGAAATGTTGAATATATCTTGTATAAGCTGGCAGTTTTACACAAAACTTATCTGGGCCACTTTTAGACCGGCAGCCCAGAAGGTTTTGATCAAACGACCGAGATACAAATATCTGAATACTGGAAAACTCAGAGAAAATATAATTTTGCAAATATGAAAGTCTGCCGGAGACAAGCTGCTGCGTGTGCACAGGAGAGGGGTAAAGTTACTATGGGGGTCAAATGTTTGAATGCCTAAATCTACTGAAATATAGCTCAAAATTATTCCTTAGGGAACCAGGAGTAAAAAGGCAATTGGTCACATTGTGCGGTGCCTCCTTTCAAGATATTTGGGGGAAAATAGGCTAAAGGTCATTTGTTTATTTCAAAAAAGGTCAACGTTTGGCAATGTCCCAGATTCTTTGCTCTATTTATCAGATCCTCACTCTCTGTAAAAGAACACGCGTGTTTCTTTGTTTAAATGACCACTAAAGACATCATTGTCTAGAGCTTGTTTACGTAAGGCAATCAATAAATCTATTTATCAGTATTATCTATAATACCCTTTTCTGTGTCAAATTATTAATGTTAATTGTCATTTGACATGTTACTCTCCTTTTTCATGAAAAAAAAAGAAAAGGACAAAAAAAATCCACGGTGGTATAGGGCAGGCGGTTAGGGTAAGTACGACGGGCGGAATATCACAGACACTCCCTTTTGCCGTACCAATAGATAGCTATGGTCACCCTCTTTTCTATTGATACCAAAATGAAAATGAGTACCCACGTGGCTAGCATTACGTCACAAATGCAGTCATAAAGCTAAAACGTCAGCAAATACGGCGGTCCGGAAGTACGTATATCCTGTTCTAAAATTGAAAAAAAAAGTTGCGCAGCGTTTGAAAATTCTCAAGACGGAATTAATACGAAAGGCATTGTGGGGAAAAGTTATGCGGCCCGATAGCGATTGCGTGTACTTGTGCCGTGGTTGCGAGCACCGACAAACTTGACACCCTACATCTTAAAAACAAGCATGCAATCAAAAGGTGAAACAACTGAAGAGCGCCTCGACACATGGTTTCAGCACTTTAATTTTCTACTTGGCAAGCTAGTTCAGAATAACACTAACCTTGATGAACCTTCTTCAACCACAAGATAGCAGACGCCCTTCCCATCCAGACTGGACCTTTCACTATAGAGGAGCTCGAGCTTCAGATCTGCCTGAAGAAACTGAACAACACTAAGACGCCTGGTTCCGACAACATTCCTGCAGTAATTTGCAAGAGTCCACTATTCCATGATCAACTGTTAGAATTTTGTAACAACACCTACATGGGAAACGAACCAGCTGCCTTATCAATATCGTTCATCACTCCTCTACCAAAGAAAGGCGACCTCCAACAACCCCAAAACTACAGAGCAATCACACTGTCGCCACTGGCCTCTAAGCACTACAACTCAATGCTGCTCAACAGAATCACTTTTCATCTAGATTCCATTCTCAGACGGAACCAGAATGGTTTTCGTAAAAGCAGATCAACACTACCTCAGGTACTTGCCATCAGAAGGATCATAGAAGAGTTGAGATTTCCAAGAGAAAAGCTTCAATTGTGTTTGTAGACTTCTCAAAGGCTTTTGACAGTGTCAACAGGGATAATGCTGCATATCCTTACCAACTATATGGTGTCCCAGACGAGACAGTCAAAGCAATTGACATTATGTATGATAACCCATTTTGCTTTTTGCAGACCATGGATGGGCCCATAAAGGAGTTCGTAACAACTACTGGAATCCTCCAAGGAGATACTCTTGCTCCCTATCTCTTTGTAATCGTGGTTGATTACATCCTCAGACAGAGTCTTGACTATGGCACGCTAGAGCGGACATAAAACGTCGAGTTTGACAAACCGCGTCGAGTTTGCAACGCGATGACGGCGAGTTTGCAAGTTTGTAACGCAATGACGGCGAGAGTTTGCAAGTTCGTAACGCGATGACGGCGAGAGTTTGCAAGTTCGCAACGTGATGACGGCGAGTTTGCAACACGAAGACAGCGAGAGTTTGCAAGGTCGTAACGCGATGACGACGAGAGTTTGCATGTTCGTAACGCGATGACGCCGCCGTTTGCAAGTTTGTAACGCGATGACGGCGAGAGTTTGCATGTTCGTAACGCGATGACGGTGAGTTTTATTGTTATTTTTTATATTTTTTATTTATATTTATATAAAGTTAGCTTTTATTTATTAATTTGTATTTATTTATTTAGTTATTTTTTATTTATTATTCATTATTTCTTTTAGTTATTTTTATTTTTACTTATATTTTATATTTATATTATTATGCACTGTTTATTCTAACATGAATTTAAAAATATATGTTAATAATATAAATATAAATATAAATATAAATATAAGTAAATATAAATAAAAATAAAGAAACAAAAATAAATAAATGAATAAACAAATAAATAAAACTAAAATAAAAATAAATAACTTAATATAAATAAATATAAATATAAAAAATAACTCAAAAACAAATAAATGAATAAACAAATAAAAAATAACTAAATAAAAATAAAAGATAACTTTCTATAAATATAAATAAATAATAAAAAAAAATGTAGGCCGACTTTGTCTGCAGCATTCTCAAGTGATGTTAGTAGATCTTGTTCACCACATATATCAGATCGGCTGTTACAGCTTAGATCATTTGTATAGTCAAGGTCTGTGAGATGCTGAATTTGCCGGGTGGCGTCTAGAAAGCTTTTATTTGATGGTGAGTCCCTTGTCGATAATCCTCTTTTTTTACAAGCATGTGTTTGTTTGTTTGTTTTTGGTACCTTTGTACTTTTAGTTCTGCGCTGAGGCGTGCCAAAGATATACTGTAGGTTATCTTTGGGAATTTGCTTATCCCGAAATGTGAATATATCTGTGTATCGCTTGCAGTTTACAAAATTATCTGGGCCACTTTTAGACCGGCAGCCCAGAAGGTTTTGATCAAACGAACGAGATACCAATATCTGAATACTGGAAAACTCAGAGAAAATTATAACTTTTGCAAATATGAAAGTCTGCCGGAGACCTGCTGCTGCGTGTGGCCACAGGAGAGGGTAAAGTTACTATGGGGGTCAAATGTTTGAACTGCTCTAAATCTATGGAAATATAGCTCAAAATAGGTAACCAGGAGTAAAAAGGCAATTGGGTCACAGGTGCCTCCTTTCCAAGATATTTGAAGATATTTGGGAAAATAGGCTTTTTTTTTTTTTTTTTTTTTTTTTTTTTTTTTTTTTTTTTTTTTTTTTTTTTTTTTTTTTTTTTTTTTTTTTTTTTTTTTTTTTTTTTTTTTTTTTTTTTTTTTTTTTTTTTTTTTTTTTTTTTTTTTTTTTTTTTTTTTTTTTTTTTTTTTTTTTTTTTTTTTTTTATAATAGCCCACTAAAGACATCATTGTCTCGAGGCTCTGTTTACGTAAGGCAATCAATAAATCTATTTATTCAGTATTTATTCTATCATACCCTTTTCTGGTGTCAAATCATTTAATGTAATTGTCATTTGACATTTTACTCTCCTTTTCATGAAAAAAAAAGAAAAGAAAAGACAAAAAAAAATCCACTGGGGTATAGGTGCAGGGTTAGGGTAAGTACGACGCAGGAATATCACAGACACTCCCTTTTGGTACCAATAGATAGCTATGGTCACCCTCTTTCTATTGATACCAAAATGAAAATGAGTACCCACGTGCCTAGCAGTACGTCACAATGCCGTCATAAAGCTAAAAGGGGGTGGTGGGGCGCAGCAATTACGGCGGTCCGGTAAGTCGTAATCCTGTTTCTAAAATTGAAAAAAAAAGTTGCGCAGCGTTGAAAATTCTCAAGACGGACTATACCGAAGGCATTGTGGGAAAAAGTTTATGCGGCCGTAGCGATTGCGTGTTAACTTTCCGTGTTTGCGAGTGCACATGACAAACCGACAGAAACGTCATTTTCTCGCTAGGTTCTAAAAATAGGTTCAGACCCACTTAGATACATACCAAAACAAACATATGTAACGCACCCCTTCGATATTTGAGATTTAGTTTCATTGCATGCAATTCGCTATGGACGGACTGATAACGTACTCCTCGTGGCGCAGTACTAATTGAGATAATATCTTTCGAAGTCTGGGACACATCAGACTACACACACTTTCGCGGACCGCCGTAGTCATCACACTGTCGATTTCCAATAACACACAGGTGTAGAATAGGGGAAAATTCGTTTTTCACAAAAAGTTAGAATATTCGATTTTCATGCTGTTTTGTGACTCTACATGATGAGAAACGACTAATTTATATACACAGAGAGTTTTAGTGCCTTAATAATAATTTTGCAGTCAATTACAATTGCGAATAATCAAATTTCCACCCGATATGAAATATTTTCATACATATCTTAACTTATGAGTAGACTACGTCACATTGGAATGTTGGAATTATTTTGATACCAAATGTAAATAGGAAACTCTAAGGCACCTGTGGTACACAAGTATATATCGTATGTTCTCTAAGGAAAATCAAAGGGGATTTTAACCACCCTCCCTTCGGGTGTATTGTTTACAACAAATATCTCAGTAGACGAGCGTAAGGGGGGACATGGCGTCAGTTTGCTTTTGAGAGAATCAAATTGTAGTTTCTAAATTCTAATTCTCACATTTTCAGAGTATTTTACTTGATTTTTTTATTTTACTTGATTTGGTAAAATCGACATTTCGTTCAAATGTTCAGGTGACCATAGTGAACAGCATCACACAGAGAAAGACTGTTTCTTATGTTTCGTATTGTTTTTCAAGCAGCTACATTACTTTGGTTTTTCCGTGTTTCAAGCAGTAATATTTGTATTAGAGAATTAAAAAATAATAATTCCTGGGGTAAAAGTGACATTTTCAGATTTGGTTTTTTATTAAAATAGTATTATTAATAGAATTGAATTAATTTAGAATTAAAAAACAAAATTGCAATCATTAAATTACTTTAATATTGAATTAATTAACAATAAACGCTTCTTGTCTTCTGGGACTTTATTTTCCATTTTTTTCGAAGGTTCAAACTTGCCCCCCCCACTAATCTCAAAACGGTTTGACCGTCTTGGACCTTCAAATTTGGCGTCAAAACGATTTAAGTACATACTATGATCCTCTGAGAGGATTTTGTATAAACCCTTTAGTTTTTGCGTTACATTCATTTTTGTATGCCACCAGCAGCAAAAATGGCGAGAGAAATTTTATCGGAAATAATTGGTGGTAAACGACTCTCCTAAGATCAAAGATCCTGGCCATAGTAATTAGCCCATGAGCTGTCACCCCGTTTACCGTGCATCACCCCAGGATCCTCCGACATTGACCATGGTTGTATTCTATATGGTCTAGTAAACCAGAAAAATGATGACCTTTTAAAAAAAATTGGGATGCATCGCCCCGATGACGTCAGTTTGATGAAGTCATCAAATTTTGGAGAAAAATATATGTAAATTTTACAATTATTTATTTCTGCATATCGGATAGCCCAGATAATTATTTGTTATTTATCTCACCCACATTCGCAAAGATATTTCGTTTAATTTTTATATCAGTTTTAAATATATTTTCCCCATTGACGTAGTACCAAAACAAAAAATTTTAACGGCGATTTCCAAGTTATGATTTTACTGGTTTTTTTGGCATGAACAAAGTAGCTATTTCTCTGACAAACATACTCTGCAACCCTTTAACCCAACTTTTTAACTTATTTAATGCATTAGGCGTGTAATGAGCAGGAAATGAATGTTTTATTTCCAAAATATATTTTTAGTAGAACATGTTTATGAGTAGTAAAAATCGAAATATTTTTTGACCTTATTATTTAACTGACCTTGCTATCTTTAATTTCAAGCATATTGGGAAACCTTTATCCAACCTATAGATAGTAATAAGCCAAAAACTGATCTATTTTTACATTGAGTCCTACGTAAAATCCCCAATTAAAATCCATTTTCTAAAAATTGTTGATTTCAGTGACTATGAGTTTTAGAAATGCAGGACACAGGGTGGTTACCCCCTCGAGAAAAAAATTTTTTTTTTTTTTTTTTTTTAAAGCACCCGTGGCTTATGATTTTGATACCAGTGAATAGCTCTGATCATCTTTTTCCATTGTACCAAAATAAGTATAAAATAATACCAACATACTAGTGTGGCGTACAATGACGTCATAAGTTCGTGAAGCCCGGCAAATGGCATTTTCCACAGAACACTTTTCGAAAATCCATTTTTGCGCTAAAAAGCGGTAGGAATGTCGGATTTTTCATGAGTTTTTCAGCACTCAAATGAGACAATTGATAGTTCTACAGAAACATAGACTTTTAGAGCCGTATGTGCATAATATTGATAAAAAAGGTACCAAAATATCTTTGGGTGGCAACCACCCCTCTTACACTCGACTTTGACGTCCATACCCGAACCCCGGTGAGGTGCTACGTTTGCATTTGTTGTCGCTTAATAACAGAAAGGACGAGGGAATGCTTAGCTAGAAGCTTTTAACGAAAGCTTTGGCCATTCAGGCATTAGGTTCCACTCGGGGTGGTTAATCCCCCCTTCGTAAGACGAGGGTTAACTTTTATCTAACCAACCATATCGTTCGAGGTTGTCCAATTCTATAAAACATTCTACAAGTACCCAATGGTGGTCAAATTGAAATTCATTGCTATTGGTTCATTCATATCAGAAGGTGTCCATCATCTACGTCACAACGACATCACAATCCCAAGAAAAACCAAAATGTCCCCATATTCCATGAAGATATCGACCAAGTTTCATTTGAGCCAAAATGTAACAAAACAAGATAGTCGGGGAGAGAGATAGGGTCCCATGCACCCCTTGATATATTTTTAACCTACATTTTTGTAATCTAAGGTGTCTAGTGAATGAATTTTGATGTCCCCAAAATCGAATATGTCCCATGGCGGTCCTTTGGCGCCATCTTGGCGCCATATGGCTTTCTGATGAAAATCGATAACTTTTGAAATAGGACACCATAGAAAAACCAAATGGGGGAACACACATTTTGGGGATAATGAGCATGAGAAATCGATTGAGAGGGTTATTTTCATGATTCAAACAAGTTGATACCATTAAAAAGCCAAAAAATTAAAAAAGAAAACTATCTTCATGTTTGACTACTAAAAGAGCTCTTTCGGACTAATCAGATGTATATTGTTATATTATTGATATTTATTTATATTTTTTTTCTATGTGCCGAACATCTCGTAGCTTGGTTAGAACTGGTGTTGATGAAATAACAATCATAGATAGTTGTAGTTTGCAGTGGATAAACATGCCAAAATGCTAGAGGAATAAAAGGTGGTGGCAAAGCAGAGAAGTAGTGCAGAAACGCCGTCCTGTAATTGTATTTGAATACGGTAGTATTGGAGCCAACATTTAATGCCGCTCAGTAAAGTCGGGGGGTCCGCTACTGAACAAGCTGGCTGGCTTACATAACGTGGCGTGATAGACGATTCAAATTGTTTGAAACCTCCATATTTACACTTAGTGGGGGTGCGATGTCTGTAATCACATCCTGGAGAGCCTTGTGGTGAAGATTTAGAAACAAGTGGCTTTCATCAAGTTGCTACCAAGACTTTACTAAAAACCAAAGATCGATTGAAATGTAGTTCAGCAACTAATGAAAGCATCAAACACCACAATCCCTCGTAAACATAAACCACAATTATCAACTCTTATGCAGCGCTGTTCCATCCAGGTGTATCTTTGTGGAAAATTGGAAAGACAAGAAATACATGAAAAAGATTGAGAGATGATCAGCATCCCGGTATTCAAGGACAAAGACGAAATATTAAAGGATGCTAGTTGGAAACATGAATGAGCCTCAAGTACTAGAACTAGAGCTTTATCATCGACATAGCATGGTTGCAACGGCTAGGACCTAGTTTGCAAGAGAGCGATTTTACCACCAGTCCTGTCGCACATACTGGAACCTGAAGGACAGCACTTTACATGCGTGATAAAGCCAAAGCTACGAACCATGCATTGAGACAGAGGATCGTAAAGCTGCTGTGCATCTGGAACACATTTAATGGTTGTAAATTTCATTCAAGACAGAGTTATTAGGCAGACCCAGAATGGTGTTTTTGTACTTCGGGGTACTTTCTAACACGCGTGTCTTGTGTACATGCAAGAGTTGGAGAGATACATGATGCTTCCAATTCAAGAATACAGAAATGGGAAGCCAAAGGCCCTGACTTGAGAACCACGGTATACATGAAGTGATTGCTTTTACCAAGATTCATCCATGTGACAAGGCTAGTCTACCGTGTATGAGGACATGGCCCTGTTTCTTCATGGTATCAATAAGGAGGCATTTCAATAGTCACTCTAGACTCTTTACACCTAACAACCTTGATCAAAGTCATATAAGGTGAACTTCACACGTGGGGCTCATGAACGTTCTGGATTTTGTCATCTCTGGTGATGCAGACATTAAAGCAGTGTGCATCACCAGAGAGAAGAAATCAGAAGTGTCTGGAGGCTGACGAGGAAGTATGAAAATTGAATCAGTGAGAGAGAAGAGGTTTATAGGGTCAGGAAAGAGAATATGGAGAGAATAATGATGAGGAAAATGAGTGGATCATAAGGTAAACTGATGGGTTTGTTGTAAGGACCAGTTGAGAGGTTCAGTGGTGAAGGCAATCAGAGAAATGAAAAACACAGGAAACGGTTGCCGGACCCTCGGAGCTGAGTGTTGATGTGATTATGCGAGTGGAGAGATGTGTGATGGTGGAGTTGTGTCAGAGAGTGTTAGATTGATAGAGGGTGCAGGAGGTGTAGGCGGTTGGAGTGCGGTTTAGTTCCAATTTTTTTAAGGGAAAGTGGGTGTAATGAGTTGTTGGATCATGCAATGAAGATTGTGGAGGGACTAGAGGAAGAGAATAGCAGGGTAGTGGAAGTGGATGAGATGCCAATTGGTTTATGCCAGGAAAGGAAAGTAGATGCATGTTCATTTTAAGAGATTGCAAGAGGAATATGGAGCTATAATGTAAAAGGGAACGAGAAACTGTATATGCGTTTTGTGGATGGGAAGAAGCATTTGATAGAGTACCAACGAAGTAATTGAGTTGGGCTATGGAGGCAGAGAGGTATACAGAAGCATTGGTTAGAGCGGTGATGGATATGAAGGAGCAACGGCAAGAGTTAAAGAGTTAAGAGTGGGGGGCTGATTTGTTCGAGGAGTGTTGAGGTGAAGGCGGGTGTGCATCTAGGTGGCACTGCGCCGTTGATATTTGAGCAATGTGTGTTACAGAGAGTGCAAAAGAGGTTTTGATGACGAGATGTTGTATGAAGATGACGACGGTATGAGACAATGGGGGGATTTTGCGGAGAAGTTTGGTAGTGGAAGAAGGCATTTGCGAGTAAATGCTATGTCTTTTTGAATACGGGAAAGTGATGGTCTTAGGATTTCCCTGATACTTTCCTTTCCAATTTTCCACCAAAAGCTACGATACATCTGGAGGGAAACGGCTGCATGGTGGTCGATAATTGTAGTTACGTGTACGAGAGGAGTGTGATGTTGAGGCTTCATTGGTGGCGGCACTACATTTCATTCGACTCTTTGTCTTGTAAGTTTTCGGTAAGGTATCAGCCTTGATGATAGCCAACTTATTCTAAATCTTCACCAGCAAGGCTCTCCGGAATGTGATTCACCAGGGTGAATCATGAGTCGTCTGGTCACAAAAGCAAGGTAGGATGAGCCCGCTTGTCAGTGGTGGACCCCCTGGCAGCGTGAAAAAACTAGATTCTCAATTTACAACAATATGTAAATACAATTTACAAGAGGGCTTTACGGCAGTATTCTGATTTGCCACCACTGTTATTACTTATGCGTTTTGGCATCGTTTACCATCGCTACACTAACAAACTTATGCTCGATTGTTAGTTCACCAACCAGTTCTAACTAATACACAATAAGTCCTGCACCTAGAAAAAAGAAAATAGATCAATAAAATAACAATTATCACCTCAATGTACCAAAAGAGCTCCTTTTACAAAAAAAAAAGGCAAATGGTGATTTATTTTTTTATTTTCGGCTTTTAATGATCTGACTTGCTTGAATAGGAGAACAACCCCTCTCAATTGAGTTCTCATGCACCAATTTTCCCAAAACATGGTTTGCATTTGTTTCCTATGGTGTCTAGTTCAAAAGTATGTCATAATCGATGTTCCTCAGAATCCAAGATGGCAGCCAGATGGCTGCCAAAGGAACCCCATGCGCACAATATTTAATTTTGGGAACATCACAATTCATTCACTCAGCACACCTAAAGATTACAAAAAATGTAGGTTAGAAAAATATATCATTGGGGTGCATGGGAACCCTATCTCCGATAGACTAAGAGGGTTTTTGCCAAAGTGTTGGTTGATTATGAAAGGAAATGGCTATTCTGTTATACATAGTAAGGTTTCATTCATGCATTATATCGTTAAGATTTTTTCGTAAGAAAAAAAGTTGGAGGTTAAAATTTGATGATCTACCCAGTCGTGATGTAGACAATAGGAAAAAGGTAGACGGTTGATAACATGGACAAAAGATCTCTCTAGAAAAATAAATAGCAAGCGAATGTTAAACAGAAAGAATTCGCGAGGCCTTTGGTAAAATTAACTTTGCACCCATTTTTCGAGAAGAGGATCTCACACTATCTTTTAGACACAGATTCGCCAATCGTATAGTGTTTCAGTGCATCCTAGGGCAGGAGACTGGGAAAAACAGCAGACATTAGAGAATAATGACTAAAATTTATTCCGCGACATATCCAATGAAGTGCTCAAGGGCGCGTGCTAAAACTCTTCAACCTGAGATGAATTCAGCTTCAACAAAACAAGAAAGTCCAGAACAACCAGGAAGATTTAAGGAAAGAAGCCCGTGTTTAGAATCCCCGGTTAGAGGCAGGAGGAACCTGAAGTTCACGGAGAAAAACCAGCGATGACATGTGTGGATCAGCAACCAAATTCGGTTTTTTCTTAAAAAACTTGGGAGTTATTGGGTGACAACGAGGATGTAACCATTTTCACAAAAAAATCACCATCTCCAAGAATAACGACATATCTTGGTTCCCGTTTAAGATTTTTGCTATAAATATGAGATTTTGACCATCGCTCCAAAGCGGTGATATTCCTTATTTTGAGAGCAGACCACAATATGACAGGATCGATTCATTCCGTAGGACGTTAGTAATTGCAAATGCGACACCTCCTCGCTTGTCTAGTGGTAAGATAGATATGGTCATACTATCTTTGTCCGGGGTTCCAATTTAACTAGACCTTCTTTTAAAATGTTAAGTTCAAAAAGATAGGTGCCTCAGTGCTCTTTTATATAGGTTTGTAAGGGAAAATGTCAGCCGTTGCCGCAGTTGCCTCGTGTTTAAAGGCTTTCCAAGCCTTGGAAACGAATATTTTAAAAACATATTTGCTGAAATTTGATTGTACACAGTATGTCTCAAAGAATTCTATACTTTAAAATTATAACATAACAAGGAGGGGTTTCAATCTGATAATGCCTGTATGGCTCCCTAGTTGGAGGGGAGAAAGCAAATGCTGGGAAAACTCTCCGACCAAATTTGTTTGATATAAGAAATGCGAGTCCCCTGTAAGTGTCCCAGCATAGAATTGCACTGAATACATAAAACGCGACCTGTAGATAAGAATAAGATATCAATGATGGA
>JAMKCH010046289.1:0-11626 GCA_023653785.1 Ophioderma brevispina | reverse complement strand
TGTGAATATTTCTGATTACTCTGGTGTCTAATGCTAGTTGAGTATTCAATTGAAAACATATAGGCCTAAGGTCTTCATTTGATAGGTGAGTGTTGAAATATTGTTTTGCCATTTTTTTCTAGGCTTTTAGTAACTAGTTGGGATCGGTTTCATGAGACGGTAGGGAGGAAGAATTTTTGCCGATTCCTATTCAGATTCGAAAAGCTTAAAATCGGCCCGGTTCAGAACCTCCCGATGTGATCGGTTCTACAGCGAAGTGTAGGCTAATGTTATTGTGTAATTGTACCCTTCCACTGTTTGAAAATGATTTAAAATAACGTGATTTTTTGTGATTAAGAGCATTTTTATGCAACTAATAGAATTTTTTAAAAAATAATGGAAAATTTCCGGTGGCATGTTTTGGAGCATGTGGGCGGCGGATTGCAAATCTAAAACTTCATTCCCATGGGCCTATTACAGGCCTGATTTATATCTATTGGTCTTTTCACCAATCGCTGAATACACCATCTGAGCATCCACCGATAAAATTACACAATTTTTTTATTTTTTGGACCAACAATCTATCTCTTCTTCGTTCGTGGTCCATAGTACTTGGGTGTTGAAGCCATGGTTTTAGTTACTGCTGTGTTTATCTTATAAATCGTATGTCTTGAAATTCGCATGTGTGTTTGGATGACGTGGGGAAATAATTGAGCGTTTTTGTTTCCGACTCTAAGGTTGTGAAAGCCAAGATTAGGGTCTAAACAAACACATTGGTTGAATTCGGTTCGTGATGTGTCATATAGCTCCTTTTGGATGTGTGCATTGAAAATGGCCATGAAAAGCTGTTGGAATAGCAAAAATCAATCACAGTAACCTCTGGCAAGCCTTCCCTTATCCCTTCTCCTTCCAGGTAGCTACTTTGCGCCTTGATGCATTTGCATACCTTAGTTGTGGTGTCAATCAGTGTGCTTGCATTGTGTTTTGTGTTACATACTAGGTCACTTACCTTTGCAAGGACACGTTCATGTTCCTGTTGACATTTCCAGGCTCAACACCTTTCTGGTCGAATTTAATATGCTATTAACATAGTTTCGGCACATGAGTAATTTTGAAAAATTGGTTTATATTTCCCTCATAATGACATGTGTGTTTTTCCATGATAAGCCCAGTGCATTAATGGCACCCATCAAAATTTGACACTTGGAACTGCTCCATAAATTAATTGTGATGTGATTCAGCAAAATGAGTCTGAAGTCGGGTCAAGATTCAATTTGTACTTTTGCATATACTGTATGCCCATTTAAAAGCTACTTTTGCTGAAAACCCCATTGAAATTGACAATTATTCCAAGATATTAAGCATTTGAATGGGGTGGCCATAACAATAGGAAACAAAAAAGACATTGTCTCCTTTGTTGGCTATATCTCAAAATCAATATTTGCAACTTCCTTCCGACTCATTGGTGCGTTGATCACATCACAATTATGCTGTCATTCAGATAGTATAATATCCCTCTATTCCCCCGTAAAATCATTTCTTTCGCATTTAAATAAATGTCTGGATACCCTGATCCACTAACCTTTTCTGTTGTGTGTGTTTGTATGTGTGTGGTGCCGTGCGTGTGGTGTGTGCGTGTGTGTGTGCCCGTGCGTGCCGTCTTACGGCAGGAGTTTTTACGGGGGGTGCGGGATTTCGAAAAGGTGGACCTGTTTGGAAAAATTGACCGAACCCCCTAAAATGGGCCAATTTTTTGAACGTTTTGAACACCTCATACCCAAAAAGCGGTCCTTTTTCCTATTTTCTCTTAATTTGGACCTTTTAATCAAAAAAAATAGCAAAATGTGGACCTTTTTTCCCTCTTGGTGGATTGAGGGTGCGACCGCACCCCCCACGCACCCCCCCCCCCCCCCTGCCTACGGGCCTGGTATGTACATACGCGTGTACAGTTGTGTGTGGTGCACGGTGGCGGTAAGTATTACCCACGGTGTATAGTCTGTGATGTATTTTTTCCCATCATTTAAGGGTGCTTGTTCCGATTTAGTCTATTGTTTCTATGCTTGATTGAAAAGAATGGGCCTTGCACGTACGTACATATCAAGGAACTGTGGAAAACAAGCTTGCGGTTTTGACGGTAAGCAATAATGCCATATTTTTTTTTTTTTTTTTTTTTTTTTTTTTTTTTTTTTTTTTTTTTTAAAAAAAACGGCTGTTTTTCGGTTATATCTTAGAATGAAATTGATTTGCGGTCTGAATTTCAGGACGATATGAGAAAAAAATACGGACTTTCATCTGATATCAAAATTCGATACTACATCCGGGAAATCAGGGGGTCACAAAAACGATCGGAACACGCCCCTTTACGGAAGGGGCAAACCCTCAAGTGTTAAGTTTAGAAATTGAATTAAAAGGTCATTAAAGGTATTCCAAGAATCATTCCAAATATCAGCCCCATCTGTCAAAGCATTGTGATTTCCTCCAAATATTTTCTGAAAAAATGATTTTTAATGGAAGGATTTTTTTTCGCATATTTGAGGAAGAGCGCCCTCAAGGGTTAAGCTTTACAAATTAAGGGCAATATGCAGGTTAATTAATGGAGTTCGTTGAGTTCTGTTTTAGAGTTTTTGTTATGTTGGTGAAATATGGAGAAGTTCCTCAAGTGAGTTTTTTTTAGAGTTAATTTGTTGGTGATGTAATATTTTTTGGAAACAAAATTGATTTTTTATGGGATGTACTTTTGCCATCATTTGAGAAAAACACCTTCAAATGAAATTAAAGGGGCATTATGCAATTTTCAAAAGTTATGGAGTTCATTGATGAGTTGTGTTTAGGGTGGTTTTTTTTTTGCGTTTTTTGGTGAGTTATGGATTGAGTTCATTGATGAGTTATGTTCTTAGAGTTATTTTGGTGAGTTTCGGAATGGAGTTAATCAACGAGTTATGTGTCAGTAGTTTTTAGACAGTTTATTTTGGGTGCGTTATGAGTTCTCGATGAGTTATGTTTTAGAGTTTTTGATGTTTTGGTGAGTTTAAATGGAGCCTGTCAATGAGTTTTTAGCATTATTTGTTAGTGAGGTATGAATGGAGTTCATTGCTGAGTTATGTTCTTAGAGTTATTTTGGTGAGTTAAGGAATGGAGTTATTTTGGTGAAGTTATGGAGTTCATCGATGAGTTAGGTTTGAGTTATTTTTTGATATATTTTGGTAAGTTTATAAGATGGAGCCCACTATGAGTTAATAGAGTTATTTGTTAGTGAGGTATGAGTTCATTGATGAGTTACGTTGTTAAAGTCATTTGGGTTATATAGTTATGGATGGAGTTCATCATCAACCTATTCAGAAGGTTGATTTTTTTTTTGTGAGTGTGTGCATTCCCTTGTGAAGTTATGTTTTAGAGGTTGTTTTGTTTTTGTTTGGTGAGTTTAGATATAGTTCACACAATGATAATTGTTTTAAAGTTTCTGTTGGTGAGATATGGATAGAGTTCTTGATAGTTTGGTTTTAGATTTCTTGGTGGTCACGAAAGCCGGGGACGCCTTGTGTACACTTAATTAAAGGGCCATTCCGCCATTATTTACCTTTTTAAAGGGCCATTCCACCATTTACCAATTTACCATTAATTCCTCCATTTACCAATTAAAGGGCCATTCAGGCCATTTCCTTAGTTACCAGAGGGTTATTCCTCCATTTGCCAAAGGAACCATTCCATCATTTACCTTGGAAAGGGCAATGCAATTTTATTTAAAAGTCCATTCCTGTCATTTAACCAATGAAGGGCATTCCTCAATTACTATTAATAAAAAGGCTAACTCCTTTACCACATACCGGCCATTCCTCAATTTTACTCATTTTAAAGGGCCATTCCAATTAAGGGGATTTGTGATTTCTTAAAAATGTTAAGGATTATATTGGATACAAAAAAAAAAAAAATAAAGAAAGCATTCTGTAATATTAAAAAAAATTATGACAGGAAAATGTATTTTTTTTTTGCACCATTTGAAGAAGAGCACCTCCGGGTTCATGTTGACCTCAAATACTTTGTACTACACTACATTTTCTATTTTGCCAAAGGCATATTTTATGTCTATCTTGAATCTTATTGTTCAAAAACTGTCTGCCACCCAATAACTTGTCTAAGTGTCTCCTGCATTGCGTCTTCAGAATCATTCCAGTTCCAACATACCCGTGGGTCTTAGTGCATCATTGATGCTCTCGTTAAATTTAGAGATTAACCGAGATTTTTGTATCGGACATCGGATCGGCGGCCGATTTTGCGAAATCGGCAAAAAATGGATTCGTCAAAAATAGCAGAGCTGCGATCCCCAACCGATATATTGGAATGAAAGAAAGGGACAAAGTATAATTTGATATTTTACCGTTTTATTTACGTTGGAAACACGAGTTGCTCACGATTTTAATCATGTATTTAGCTATCATAATTCTTAGTACATGAGAAAACGCGTTAGGCTAATGACCGCCACTTAGGTATTTCACGTAGCTATCACAATCTCAACTTCAAGGCGGTTCCACATCAGCTAACTGCAACTGTTACACATGGTCCTGTCTAGTTTACCCACAACGCATGACAGGCACATGACCTAGGCTTCCTCTCCCACGAAAAATCGTCGTTATAAGTGAACTGAGAAAATTACTGCTTTATAATTTTGTGTATCTTTAGTGCTTCAAAGCCTTCAATGAACATTAAAATCCTTGAGCAGAGTCCAGAATACGGCAGAAATATTCCCTTTCTACTCTTTCGTTACGTATTTTATTAGTTCGTTTTCACTTTCAGTGGCTATATTTTTGTACAGCAATTCAACAGTGTCATCAAGAAATACGTCGAAGAGACAATTTTAATTAACTTGTTTTTGTCAAACATGTGCGGACTGCAATGAATTCCTCAGGACTAATTTGCAAGAACATAACATTTAATATTAGCTTTAAAACCAAACTCACTGGTGCTACTAACTCATTTCATTTCCAGTCTCTCTTCATTGATTGTAAGTGCTTGAAAAGAATAAGGGGATCAGCAGAAAGTTTGTTTTGATTTTACGGCGGTAACGGAAGTATTTTCCCACAGAGTAGTTTGTGACCAACTGCAAAAATATCTAAATTCATTGATACTGCGTGATAGGCTGAAGAGACTAACGTTAACACATAACATTCATAGATCTAAATGAAACTAATCAAAATCATAGTTCTTTTATGATTTTTTTGCAACAGAGAGGGTCAGAAATTTTGATTTAAATACAGAACTCCCTCAACGAGGTGCACTGAGATCAAAAATTAACATTTCTTTATCTGTAGTTTTAGCTCGTGGTATCTTACGAGCACCAAACAAACACTTTTTCTTCCCACAATGCTAGTATGCTACGTTCATTAAGGGGGCCCCCCCCTGCTAATATGCAAGCTCAATACTTTCCCGAACCGCCGTAGTGTTTGAACAACGAGCCAAACATGAGTGCGCGTTGTGGTTAAGAATGAATTTCAATTTGCGTAGAACATAGATAATGCCCCGGGGATAACGGGGATAATCTCTAATTAATTTAAGATTTACATAACTATTATTTGATTTTTTATGTCCTTTATTGTGTAACTACCACTCGAATGTATCATGATCAAGTGCAAATTGAATTGCGGAATAGGCACGCTTGTGTTGCTTGTAATAGCCTGAGGGCACTTGCAGACTTATGCACCATGAGATGCAATCTAAACGGCAATCTCTAACTCTCTCTCATGGTGTTTGTCCAGAGTCCTATGATTTCAATCTTACTTCAAGCTTTTCAATCAATTGTTTCTGGAGCTGAGGTTAAAAATCTTAAATGACTGCCATGCATATGCATTATTTAGTGAATAAAGGTATTGTTTTTAGCCACGTACTACCATTGAGAAAAAAAAAAGAAAGTTTCCTACGACGTGATACATACTTGACGATCAGCCACCCGTGTTTGTTCCACGCGTCATTATACTCAAGCTTAAATAAGGCAATGGGCAGTGTCAAATTTACCCACCCCTTCTAAAAGGCAAAATGCCTCTGGTTCTGAAACAAAACTGTGTATTTTGTATAGACCAGGGGCAATAAACTGTTAAAAATTGCTCTGATCTGACTCCTTATTTCAAGCCTGCTTATACTGTTAGGGCCATGTGCTCGTCTCCGCAACTTTCAGAATTTTACAATAAATAAATCACAACAAAACCAAAAAAATAATCACACAACATTTTTCCAGTTCTTAAATTGTATTCATGCAACATAATTCTAAACCAAAATATTCAGCGATCAGTAATAAGTTTGTGTATCGAACTTGGTCTTGTAGATTATATACAAACCCTTGGTATTAAACATATTTTACATGCTAGATACAAAAAATATGCATCATGAAACATGACACTTTTTACTGAAGGAAAAATTAAATTTCTGGTATGAATCTCTGCGGCTAATATAAAAATATACTTTTTTAAACAATTGCTTTGATATGAAAAAATAGATCTGTTTGTCTGTCCGGCTTATGCGTTTCATTATACTTCAAAACCATATGGGGCAGATATTTAGCATGAAGGTAGGGTAGAACAGTCTGACATTTGTTAGCAGGCCTTTGGAGTCTCCTTAGGGGAAGACGTCCAACCGGCAACACAAAGCATGCCGGAAAAAAATAGTTTGAAGTCCGACAGCAATTAACAAATAATTAAGCAACTTAATTGCTTGTAATTGCCATTGAGACATGATTTTAAAAGAAAGGTTGGAACTTAAAGAAGATGCCTAGTCCAGTTGAATCGCATAAATCAGATTTTTGCCTTTTTGTTAAAAAACTAGTATACTCTCTCTAAACATAACCCTGCCAGTTATAGTCCAAATGCGACCTAATAACGACAACATCAAAATATTTACTGTCGTACGGACACTTACTACAGACTCATTTAAATGGAGAGTTTTCGTATATTTGAACACTCTGCTGTTTTTTCTTCCTTTTCTGACAAGTTTCCAGTTGCAAAATATACCTATGATAGTCTACATCCTTATCCCCACTTTGTAAGCTGTTCCTTCCTCAAATTTCAAATATTTTCACTCTTTTCGGGTTGGATCACTGATAGTGTCTTTAAATAACCTATTGTCTTTATACATGCATAAATAAATATGCAAGAATTTAAAATGTTGAGTTCACACTATTATATTATCTCGCACATGATATTGTTCCATACTGTGTTCTCAATCAGTCCATTAAATGTTCACAAGTATAGTATTTTCCAGATGTTCCATGAAGCTTTCCAATAAAACCAACAAGTCACTGAGAAGTGTAGAAATGCCGCTGTTTGGTGTGTCAGAGATGCTCTCCTGTCGTTGATCATGTGCTTGTACTTGCGAAAGAACCGGGAAAAACGTGTAGACGAGAGCGATGTCGGGCCAAGTCAAGTATCTCACCGCCATAGTTCCGCTCAGTTGAAGTTTTTACCAGCATCATCAAGCAGCGGCTCGTTCTTAGCAGCTTCTCTGTACACAAGCCATTCGTCTTTGAGTTCAATGTCATTAGAGTAAAATCCGATTCGGGAATTCCGCCCAGGACGGCAGATTCCACGAATAATAGTTTCCATGATCACGGATTTTCCTATGATTTCATCTCGTAGCAAATCCATAATGCCGGTTACTACTTGGGCATCGGAGTCTTTCCTGTAGAAATTCTGTGTAGTACTTGATGTGATCCGGTGGTACGTAACAGCCATTGAAACGATGTCCCATAAGGTTTGGCAAGAAAAAGCCAAATAACTTTGTTTCCTTTTGTGTTTCCTTGCGGCATTGTCAGTTTACTCCTTCGATGACATCGTTTAATTTTAGGCCATTCTTGAGAGAGTGAGACTGATGGATTGACTGAAGGTTACATTGCTGCAAGCCTCCAAAGGAAAAAAAATACAATCCAAGACAAACTTAGGCCCTTCTTCTGCTCAGGGGCGATTACTCTGCCCAGTCCTTTCGCGAGAGGTGGACCATTAACCTTGTCCGACCCGTAAAGGCCTTGGTCCAGGCGCGAGCGAAGAGTTGATCTGGGCCCTCCGAGTTCCTTCGGAGGACTACAAGACCTTTGCCATGCGGACCCCTAGCGGGGCCTGTCCGTGAGTGTCCTCCCTCGTGGGGCGGTCTAGCTGTCTGCCTTTTCATGGGTTCTGGGAGGGTGAGCTGGCCGACAATCGCCCGCGCTTTGGGTCGCTCATTCGATGCTCGGCTTTCAGCTTACTCTCCTGAATCGATTTGGATTGGGCAGCGGCTAAGGGCCGGATCCCCCGAGTTTCCGCTCGGTATCTCTCGCCGCGGGCTTGGCGTCGCGTCGTTGGTTGGCATGGCAACTTGCTTCGCGCTACTTTGGTGTTGCGGTCGCAAGAACGTCTTGGCTCATCAGCGGCCTCCTCCGCAGCGGGCCGACAGCCTCAACAGGGTTTCCCTGTCGGGGTCTTCCTATTCCTTCCTGAGATCTGGGTCGGAGTTAAAATCTGCTATGAGCATTTGCAACTTGTCACAAACCGAATGACCCTTGAGGCTGGGCTCGCCAAGGTACAGGGGATGGGCAAGGCTGCCGCCCCTCGACGACGAACATTCTTCCAGAGGAATGCTGCCAAGCCCTCGCTGGCCACAAACACCAACAACTCCGCTTCCCTGCTGCTCCGCCAGTCTCCAAGGCGTCCTCTCCCGTCGATGTTTGGGGCAACAGAGCGCTGTCAAGGGGAAGAGCCATCCCCCCACCAACGTTCTCGCAAGGGTCCCTGGCGTTGAACGGGTTGGCGGCCGCTGTTCCAGGGCCGCTTAAAGATAAACGTCAAATCAAATTATGCATCGCTGGCGAAAATCGTCGGCGATTGCTGGGTGAGGCGTGTAGTCTCCGACGGTTAGCGTCTGGAGTTCACGGCTCTCCGCCCCGTCATTCTGTCGGGAAGGTCACGCGGCTCCGCGTAGATCCGGAGAAGCGCAGGATCCCTGCTACAAGAGAATTAGCGGACCTTCCGACCAAGCAGGCAATCTCTCTCGATTCTCGGGGGGCTTTTGGGTTCGAGCTTCTTTCTTCCTACGCCCAAAAGACGGGCGATTGGAGGCCCGCTCAACGTCTTCACAAAAACCGAAGAAATTTTGGGATGAGACGTTGGCCCACGGCTCTCCGTTGCCCACGCTCACTCCGTTGCCCAATTGTCAAAAATTTTTGGGCGACGTCTCTGGATCTCAATGACGCCTACCTCCACACCCAATCGAATGGAAGAACCAGTCTGGTTAGCTTCCAATAGAAAAAGAAAAAGCGTACCGTTCCAGTTCCTCCCGTTCGGGCCCTGTCCACGGCACCGCAAGTCTTCACTCGCGTGGTCAAGGCCGTTGGCTCGGTTCTCGCTCAGCTCCGAACTGCAGGGGATCACCTTTGTTGAATCTATCATGGGACGTTGGTTTGAATCTACAGCCCGATGAGGACCTCGCTCCTCGCCACACACCAACTGGGTGGTGCAGGAGGTCACGAATTTGGGGTTCATCGTGAACCTATCAGAATCCAACTTGCACCGAGCCAGTTCCCATTTTTCTCGGAGCGCAGTTGGATCTTCTCAATGTTCGTGTATTCCCCAACGAGGATCGTGTACCAATGTCCAATTCAATGCGCTAGCTCCTCTCCGGGTCCCCAGGCTCGTGCTTGGTCTTGTGCTCCGGTGTTGGGTCTCATGTCCAGGCCTTGTGGACAGTCGTGCCTTACTAGTCTGCAATCGTATTCGCCCAATCCACAGCTGCAGCCCTTCTGCACCATCTTCCGGCAACGGACAGCATAGACCACCTGTCCCTATGACGCCATTGTGATGGACCGCTCTATCCCTGGTGGAGGTTTGCCCGCGATCTCCCTCCGGGGCGTAGTTCCTCCTTCCCAGCCACCTATCACCTACATCTCCTCTAGTACGTTCCCATTCAAGCTTGACTCAATGCTTTTCCGCAATTTTCTCTACGCTCATCTTAGCAATACCCTACGCTACCCACTTAATTTGGCAACACACCTGATGGCGGCACACGTCAGGCAATGATCTATCAACACTGACTTTCATTTTGCTACCTCATAGCAAGTTGTGTGTGCTCTTATGTGCTGAGAAGTTTGCAATTTTCAGCGGATTTATAGCTTATACTCGCCTATCTACCGCATACTAAACTACACTGTTCTATGCATTTTTTCTGACAATTTTGGGTTCGGTTTTTTGCTGCTTCAGCCCATCCAATTTTTGCAAACTGCTTCCGTTTAGGTGAGTCAGAGTGTACTTTCCCAAAAAGAGGCGTCTAGTTCCACATGTATTACAAGTGTCTCCCTCGGGTAGACCCCTTCGAGTATTTCCCACATTCATCGAGCGCTTGAGTTGGGGAGCTTAGTGTGCTTGATGGTTCCCTGACAGTATTTTATCATCCTTTTCAGATTTCATCGCTACTTTTCTGTTTTTCGCGGTCAACATTCACCCGCTATTCTACCGGTGGTTACTGTACGGACGCCATTAAAGGTATAGTCAGACATCTGGGCCGAATTCAATAACTCGGGGTCTGCAATCGCAAAACAGGTTCGTCCATCTGCTTCATGTGCAACGGGGCGGTGTTTGAGCCCCAACCGCTGCCTCCGTGGACTAACGGGTCTGCGGGTCAGTGTATTGGTCCTTTTTCCCGTCACCTGGGGCCCCACTACCGTTATTAGGGCCGGGCCTTACCGTTCACGGGAATTACTAGACTGGCGGAACTCTTTTTTCAACGGCATTTTGGACATTTTACCGGTGGAATTTTTATCCGCATAGACCAATATTTGGTCCGAACCACTAAAAATCGGCGGTGCGATACGGCAAGGTTCGTTCCATATTTCAACATGCCCCGAAACCGGAAAGAAGGGCTTTTCTATGGGAGTTAGGACTCAACCGTTTTTCTTCGGTTTCCCCGTTTGCGGGGGGCTACAATACCGTGTCACGGCCGGGCCTTACCGTTATGGGGGATGTTAGGCCGGGGACAACTTTTTGCGGCGGCCATTTTATTTTTTGCGACCGAATTTAACGCTAACCAATAATTTGCTCCGAATTCTAAACAGCGGCGGTGCGATATAACAAATTTCATTATATTTCAAACTACCCGAAACCGGGAAAGTACGTGTTTTTCTATGGGAGTTAGGCTCCAGGGGGCTTTTTTCGCGTTTGAGCGGGCATTACCGGTCAAACTCGGTGGTTTTGGGCTAGGATAGACTCAATTGTATACTAGGCTAGGCTGTTCTTGAGAGAGATCTCACGGTTATGGTTCCTTAAAGTTCCTAACCGTCCTTGAGTTCTTCTCTTTTTTGCTTTCCCCCAGATAAGACATGGTTTTCGACTCAGAGGACCGAGAAGAAGGAGCCCAGCAACCCAGTGTGTTGTGGGAGCCGGCTGGTAGCAGCCGATAGCAGCCGTCAAGAGTCGCATCTGTGCCGAGGTTTCCGGATCCCTACCGCTCACCGAAGCTACGGCCGGTGCGCACCGCCCGAGTACCCGCTTCTCCACCGCGGGAATACCGTGGGTCACCGCGGAGACCGTTCGGGAAGCCGAGACCCCCGCCAGATCACCGCAGGAGCCGCTCGGGGAGCCGGAGCCGGGATCACCGTAAGAGCCGGTCCGGAAGCCGTGGTAGCCGTCTGGGATCACCG
>JAMKCH010046288.1:0-18494 GCA_023653785.1 Ophioderma brevispina | reverse complement strand
AAGAAACAAAAAATTTCAAGGATTCAACATGTCCAGGAGGGAGAGGGGGACATTTTGAAGTAGCCGATAAAAGTGTTCCAACCCTTTTTTCTAATAATTTTTTTTAATGTGATTATAATATAGAAATTGGATACTTTCATGGATTTGCAATTTGTTTCTGCTGAGTGAACGGATTTACTTGGGTGAAACAACTGTTGAACGGAACTAAACTAGCTTCTTCAAACCCCTAAAACCCCCCATGTAAACCCACTTGGAAAACATTTCATTCCAGTTGATTAAAACCAGTTCAACCAAGCTGGTTAAACTCATTGTTACTTAGTTGGTTAAAACTAGTTAACTCAGTAAAAAACCAGTTCAATTGCTAGGTCTTAGAAATAGGGAAAATTGACCATTTTTACTAGGGTTCAACACAATGATTCACCTGAAAGATAGACAGCCTATTTACCTGCAAAAATAACATTTCCGTTAGTGCAGTGTAAAATCCTTCAGCTATGTCTGATTTTAAATTTTGCCCCTTATGTTTGTACTTTGCAGGCGGTCCATTAACCAAGGGTGACACAGTACAACAGCACATGCGTTGCCTTACAGCGGGCTCCTCAGCACCAGGAACCAAAGTATATCTACATACTTGTAAAGTATGAGTGGTCAACAGTGTTAGTCATATGGTCCTAAAAAATTTTTTGTTTTCCCCTTTTCTTCTTCTTGACCCTTGTTGAAAATAAAAAAAACTTGGGTCGGAAACATCAAATTTTTTGTACAAACATACACATCGTAGTCCATAAAGTTGCTGTTTAAACAGGATGCTTGTTACAGCATTGAACCCTTTTTTTATTTTCTTTGCTCTAACTTTTAGAATATCGTTTTGCTTCATTAATTGACATACCTCAATTCTTTCCTTCATTCAATTATGAATAATGACTACCTCCCACCCTGAAGCTCATTATCAATTAATATCACTAACAACCTGCTTGGTAAAACCAACCATAACCCTCATCCACCCGAGTGAGCAGACATATGAGCTTTTCCCCAGTGGCATATCCAGAGAGTGGCTGATTGATAATAAGCCCAATCATCCCAAAGACTGATTCGAGGATTGGTGGGTTGGTGGTCAATTTTATCAATTTTAACGGGGTACGCCCTTGTGCTCCCTTTCTGGATCTGCCATTGCCTTTACCAACCCATACTTTGGGGGTGTTCCATTTGAACTCCCCTTCTACCTCTTAAGACTTTACTTAAACATTCACAGAGGGGTGTGTATCTCAAATGTAGTTTATCCTAGGCATTTCAATGTTGGAACCACTTCCCCCTGGTTTATACCACAATCAGTCATTTTTTTTTTCCAAAAGTTTAAGACCCACAAGGCATTTCATAATAATGCAAACAATTCAACTTTGAACCAAATTGATGGCATTGTTCGTCTGACATCCTAACAAAATGACGGATAAAAGTGGCTTTAAAATCAGAAAATCCTTCCACAAGGGGAGGTGTGTATTTCAAATGTAGTTGCCGAATGGGCTATCCATTTGATATCCATAACTCCGCTATGTGAAGACTTCCTCCAAATCCTCACAGAGTCACTGAATTTCAAGGGTTATTTCAGGTCAAGGGCTATTCAGGGGAAATCTGTACTCTCACCCTTTGTGAGACATATGAGCTGTTTTCATGACCCAGACGGTATTATCCAGAAAAATTTATCCGTTGATAGCTGAGAATACAATAGTGGCGAAGTTTCTAGTTGAGCAGCGTTTTCCTGAAAATGCGACTGGGCCGTCACGGCCGTAATGTTACCAGCTAAGGTCCTTGCCCTGTCCATCGCGTTGTATTGTGGATCGTGACCTCGCAAACTGTCAATCAAATGCGGGAAAGCGAATTGTCTGTCTACCGTCAAAATTTGCTGAATATCTGTCTCTCCCCATCCAATTAACCTTTTAAGTTGCCGTCTGGTTTTCCAAACAAACGCCAGAAGGGGGTGCATTTTCAGGCATTGTAACAAACTTGAAAAATCCCTCGGATTCCGTAAACCGTGTCCCAAACTTTCTCCCCGCGATCAGCATGGAGGTCACTATGACACAATGCACTGCACTACGTTCAACTATCGCGGTGCATGTTTGGGACGGGGGGGGGGTTCCAATGGCTGCGAATCACTGGTGTCAATTTACAGTCTTTCGCCGGTATGTGCACTCATCTGAACGATGTGTTTCTATTGGCGTTACCGGATAATTTCTCCGACATTATCCTTCCAAAACAATGATAAATACCGGTGGAAACTTCATCGGTATAAGCAAGAATACCAGTAGGACGCTTGTTTCTATTGAAGCCAAGTTAATATCCCTTTTCTGGTTTAAACCGGAAAATTGGTCCCAATATAAACACATCAACCTTTAGGAGTCTTCAACAGATGGGCTTGTAGATAGCAGATGAAGTTAACCATACTCCCCATGTGGAAAACTTAATCTATATCTTTCAGCAGGGAGGGTTGGTGCATATTTCAAATGGAACAGCCTGTTTCTAGCTTTTCTTGGGTAAGTAGCCTGTTGGTGTTCTGTCTGCCAATGCAGTTATCTCAGGCAGCTTTTCATATTTCTTCTTGCATTTCGTAATGTTGCACCACCAACCTTACCTTGCCAGATCCACACAGGTTTGACATCGCCATCCAACTTATTGACTTAAAGCGGCACTGGCACATTTTCATCAATATGTTATGTCTTCAACTGCCTCTCAAATGATATCTAGCCAATTGAAGAACAGAGATAATTTTACACATACAAATAACCTAAAACAGATAGGGACATGGATATAGGATAAAGACATCCAGGTACTGTTGTAGGCCACTTTTTAAGTTTCCATAACTTTAATCAAAACATAAAAACACTGTTTGTTAGATCTTACATGAAATTTTTGACTCGTACTCACTGAAGAGATTAAAATAAAACCACAAGGTTATAGACGATCAAACAGTGTGCATAGCGTGGGAACATGCATACGGCGCGTCGTGTTCTGTGTTAAACGCCATTTTTCGTTGTCTGCTGATTTTAACGTCGCCGCGACGGTAAATTAATAAATCGTTCTGTGTACCCATAAGGAAGCTGATTTGGTTTAATCTTTTCGGGTGAGGGCTTTTTGTATATAAAAGAGAAGTAAAAATATTACAAATATATTTGAAAATCTTGAGGGCGCACATTTTTTCAAATGTGCCATGTGTCTCTTTAACATGCTTGTAGTTTGATTATTTTGGTTTGAAAACAGCTCAACAAAAGATTATGGTGATTGAAAGAAGCCAAAGGGTTTACTTATAGTAAATAGCCATTTTTAGTGTGCATTTGCATGCAACCTACCAATGATCAGTGTCTTGTTCTTGGTAATATTTGTATTACGCGGGCACTGGAAGAATACTTTTTCCCATATTCAGCGGGAAAACATTGCCCTTTCCAAGAATTCATTGGCGGCGACCTGATTGCGAAATGCAAGAATTTTTTAAACATTACCACCACACTGACAAATACTACTGCACTGAGAAGATAACCTTGGACTAAGTCCTAAATCGTGATGCGATTGGGTCATCAAACCAAATACACACAAAGCATGCAGAAATGCCGGCTGTGCCAGCTCAATAGAACATGGTGTGCCATAGCAGCCATGGAGGTCAAAGCATGGGCGGGGGGGGAGTTGGTTGCTGGATTGAATCCCATCCACGTAACCTCTGACTCTTCTCTTACTTTCTCCCACCGCATTCATTCCTTCCCTCTCTCCCAGGACTTTTGCCAAAAAACAGGGAGAGAGTTCGGGGTTAAGTTCTATGCACCAAAAGAACTGCCAATGTTGAAATGCAATTCTCCCTTGTTACTATGGTTACCAGACAAATTTTAAAACAGGTCATGTTGCTTTTTCTTCCTCTTTTACAGAAATGGACAAAAATAGCACCTCTTCAAGCACCACTTAGTAGCCCTATGCCAGATCATCATCGCAGTAAGGGTTAATTTCAGCGTGTGTGATTCAACATCATCGACGACAACAATGGGTGTTTTAAACAAATAAATCCTCTGCAGCAATCATTATGATGATGTTTGTCATCATTTGTACATTTCACCTAGGTACTATAACTCCTATTATTCCTAGACTGGCCTTTGTTTGCGTTAATTATCCTAAGAACCTTGTGTCTGTGGTATCAAGAATTTTGGGGAATGTTTCATATAGAAGTCCCAAAGATGCAATGAGGTATTGCCCCATTTTATCCGTCAAGCCGCTACTGCCCGCGCTAACTTGCACACAGTTTACAGCACATAAACGGAATCAATTGCAATACCTCACTTGCATGCTAGAGACTTCTCTTAAACATTTACCAAATTTTGTCCCTCTATTTAAAGGTACTATCAGTGATCTACATGGAAAGTGTAAACTATTGAAATTGACAGAATGTGAAGAATTCTCTTTTTTTATTTTTTATAAGTGAAAAATTGACAAAAATGGAGAAAACAAGCCATGTTGAAAGGTATGATCCCTGCAATTGTGTGTGTTGGATAAGTGTCAGTTATGGGCAGAACCCTCCACCATATACTACATGTCCAGTTTTGTCCTTGATTAGGTTGTATTTGGTCTTAACACTTGCCGGTTATGTTCTTCGTACAAAATACCGAAATTTGATTTTAAAAATATTTCCTGATTTAGCAAATCACTGCTAGTATCTTCTTTATTGATCACAATATTTGAATAGCTTTCCAAATATGGATTCTAGTGAAATTACAGATTTTGTATTCTTTGGTAATATGAGATAAAATATAAAAATGGCCACCATGTTTTACATGTATAGTACATTTTAAATAAGAGGGGGGGGGGGAATTAAAGAAGGGGTGGGCTCCACGTTGTTGATTGATATTCTTTTACTCTGTGTACTACCACTTTGTTAGTGTTTCACATCATTTCTGTGCACGTTCACTGACCCAGGTGTAAATGTATGCCAAGAAACTGACCCCTGCATGTGGTGGTATTTGTTAATTCCAACTGTCCCTGGACATAATTTCTTTTCTTCACTCATACTATAAGCATGTTCAGATAGTGGCTTTATGTCTATAGATGGTCATATTGTGACGGATCTATTGACTATTTATGAGCTTGTGGATAAGTGCCTTTGTGAAGCTCAACTCTCTTTGTTATTTAACTAAGTTCCTGTCTTACCCCCAAATTGTATACTAATAGAGGCTCTACTTGTGCTGTACTGCAGTTGTTCAACAAATTCTAAGCTCAATGAGGATGTGCATCCATTTTCCTTTTATAGGAAGCTTTCATGTGAGGTCAATAGGTTAACGTTTGGCCAGACCTATCCTCCAGAACACCCAAGCTGCAAAGACTCAAAGCAAATCACCTGCAAAAATAACTGAAATGTTCCGGTGAACCAGGTGCATGGTATTGTATTCTTTGCATGCCTGGATGACTAAAGGTGCAAACAAAGTCCATCATATAATTCATCCCTTTTGTGAAAGAGCCAATTTTCAATGACCATATCTGAAGAATGCATTTAAATGGGTTCAACTGAACGTTCTTGGTCATTGGCTTTGAGATGGCTTCCCTGCAATGTGGCCTTTTGGGGAAGCGTCTCAAAAAGGCCACTGATTTTGTCTTTCAGAATAAGAACAGGGTTGGCATTTTTAGTACCGTTCAACGACTTCTTGTTATTACTACAAAAATAGTTTCAAATTTAGCGTAACTAATAACATTTTCAGGACACTCTCCTGAAACATGCCTATTGTAATAGCAGTATAAGAGTGCACTAAGGCATGAAAAAGAGTTTGTTTGGCATAACCTGAAGAATGACCCAACTTGGGACATGTTTTATGATGATGGAGGGAACCCTTCCGTGCAGTGTAAACAAAACGATTTTTTGGTTTGTTCAAATGAACAGATATGGTAAGAAAAGCTTAAAGAATTGGTATAGATATATATAAGGTCTATTTTGATTGTTACTCCTAAGTTTATATCATTTGATTCATGTAATGAGCAATCAGATACGTAAGAAAGTTGGTAGACCTCATGGTTAAGTATAGTCCGTATCGCTACCTCTGTGCAGTGAGGTCAGCGCGAATTTTGTGGTCGCAGATAAATCGCTTGTTGCGGACTTGAAGGGACAACACTTTTACGCGCATGCACAAAGACGGCAATCCGTGATGCGGGCATAAAATGTTATGACATCACTGCACAGAGTTAACGGACCCGGACTATAGATGATATTGAGCTATTTTTTATTTGCATCTGTACCACTCCTTTGGGAAGACTTAAGCTTCACAGAGGGTATATATTTTGAATGTTTTTTTTTTTGCAATGGGCTCTACGATTTATCTAATATTCCCCCTGTGAAAGACTAGAATCTTCCACTTGACGGTGTATTGAATTTAAATTTAGTTATATGAAATCCATCTCCTCCTTACGAGATGACTTCAATCAATGGTAGCATAACCAGAGGGCCAAGGGGGGCCATGGCCCCCCACTTTTTGTAAGTGGAGGGGCGTATCCCCCACACTTTTCAAAAGTGATTGATCCCCCATTGGTTTATCATCGGCTGCGGCAAGAAAAGGATAGTAAAATATTGGAATTGCTCCATAAGTGCCAAGTGGCCCCTCCAATTTGAAAAATTGTTTCTGTTTGCCTCACGCAACAGGGATTGTGTGATTTCAGGTGGAATAGTCCATTATTGCTAAATTGGCAACTACATTAATGTATATTTTTTTTTTTTTTTTTTTTTTTTTTTTTTTTTGGAACACACTCCTTTTGGACTTACAAGTGGACACTACTCAATAATATTGTTTTGACATTTTTTAATGTAAGTGTGAACTTACAAGTGACACTACTGCACAATAATATTGTTTTGACATTTTTTAATAGTGTACTAAATTGTGTTTATATTTTATGTTCAAATACTTTATTTAAGTTCAAATACTTTATTTAAAAAAAAAAAAAAAAAAAATGTGAAACTTTTAAGTACTCAAATAGAATTGTAAAGGAAGCATTTTTCCTGTGGTCCCTACGTTGGAGTTAATATTCAGGGTGCCAATATGAATAAGAAATTAGGCTTACTGGGCCTAGGGAATTTAATATATAGAGTGGTCAAAAATCCTGTCAAAAAAAAATATTTGATTTTTTTTATATTTTTCTAAAAAAAAAGTTTTAGAGCTTTTTTAGTTCTATGAAGAACCTTTTTTATTTCTTTACGAAACATATTGGAAAGGTGTTGAATTTACTTTGATTGTTTGATTACGATTGGATGTTTTTTCGTGACCTTGAGAAATTATGATTTGCATATCAAATATTTGGGTTTGATTCATTGTTTGGGAAATCTACATCTTGTAAACATTGCACTTGCAATCTGGTGAACTATCATATGTTTATGTCATCAGAATCCCAACACAACATGGCAACATTTATTGCTCCCAATGAGGAAAATACACTGTGACCAGTAGTGTAACTAGACATATATTTGAGGTCAAAGAAAATCAGGGATAAAGTGACTATTTCCCCTATGTAAACATGTAAAATTTGTTGTCTCATTTGCTGAAGGGTCAGAGGAGAGAAGGTCTCTTGTTGGACTCATCAATTTTTTAAACGTTAGAACTTCAAAATGGATATTTTTCAGCTTATATCTAGTTACAAATTTGTCATGTGGTGGCCCACACCAGAAAGTTTTGGAGGTATACACGTTAAAACTATGAGCTATTCAAGGGATTTTTGACCGACCACACTTGAATCTGAACATAACAAACCTGCTAAACATCAAAAGCGTTACAGGGGATTGTTTTGTAAGTCCTAATTTGCCCCTTATATACGTTTTTTTATATCTCGGTTTTATAAGTAAACCAAACTATACAATGGTGAATTGCATGGAATGCTGCTAACCATTCTATCTATCCAAAATGTAATCAGTAACTATAAATGTGATGGCTTTTAACTGTTCCCTTCAATACAAGGTCCTCCTAACACCTATCCAAAATAATTTGGCCATTTTTTTCAAATTAAAATACTATTATCAGTGTCCAAATAAACCTCGCAATTCTAAACCTTATGTAGCCCCCTAACTAGATCACAATGAAATTTGAATTGCTTTGTCATAATCTTGTTAATGGTCAAATATAAACCTTTTGGGTGTTTTTTTCTAATTTGGTAAATAGTTCTATACGAATTTGGTGGATGTTTCATATAGAAGTCCCAATATGCAAAATGAGGTATTGCCATTTTTCCGTCAAGCGCTACTGCCCAACATTCTACAGCACAGAACGGAATCAATGCTACCTCATTGCATCTAGAGACTCTATGTTAAAACATTACCATAATTTTTGTCCCTCTATTTAAAGGTACTATCAGTGATCTACAGAAAGTGTAACCTTGAAAATTGACCAGAAAATTTGAAGAATTCTTCTTTTTATTTTTTTTAAGTGAAAAATTGACATAAAATGGAGAAAACCAGGCCATGTTGAAAGGTATGAATCCCTGCAATTGTGTTGTGTGGGAGTAAGTGTCAGTATGGGCAGAACTCCAACATAGACTACAATGTCCATTTGTCCGTATTGGGTTGTTTTGGTATTATATGCCGAGTTTTTACTTGTTACAAAAATACACAAATTGATTGTGTAAAGATTTCTGTATTTAGCAATCACTTGATAGTTCTTTATTGATACACAAATATCTGAATTAGTATTTCCAAATATGGTATTCTAGGTGAAAATGTACAGATTTTTGTATCTTTTGTAAGTATTTAAAAATTATATGGCCAACCATTGTTTTACATGTATAGGTACAGTTCTAATACCAAAGTTGTTATTGATATCGTTTACTCTGTGTAATACACTTGTTAGTGTTTCAATAATTTTGTGTCACAGTTCACGGAACCTCAGGTGTTTAAATGTATGTTTCCCAAGAAAACTGACCCTGCCATGTGGTGGGTATTTTGTATTTCACAAATGTCCTGGACTATTTCTTAGTCCTACTATAAGATGTTAGATAGTGGAGATTATGTCTATAGATGGTCATAATGTGATGATCTATGGGACTATTATGAGCTTTGCATAAGTGCCTGTGTGGACCTCTCGTTGTATTAACAATTCCTGTCTTAATCCCAAATTGCTATACTAATAGAGGCTCTACTTGTGCTGTACTGAAGTTGTTCAACAAATTCTAGATCATGAGCATGTGCATCATTTCTATTTTATCGGGAAGCTTTCATTGTGAGGCTAATAGGTTAACTTGGCCAGACATGTTTACAGAACAACCCAAGCATGCCGAGAATACAAAAGAATCACCTGCAAAAATAACGGAAATGTTCAGGTGCACCAGGTGCATGTATGTATTCTTTGCATGCCTGGATTGATTTAAGGGCAAAAAAAATGCCATTCAATATAATTTTACCTTTTTTTTGTAAAATAATGCATTTCATGGACATACTTGGAATCTGCGTGAAAAATGCATTGAAATGGGTTCAATGAACCTTAGTATTGGCTTTTGGATGGGCTTCCCTGCCATCTTGGGAAGCCTTTCTCAAAGCCACTGAATTTGGGTGACAGAATATAACGCAGGGTTGGCATTTTTAGTACGTGCAGACAGACTTCTTGATATACTACAAAAATAGTTCAATTTAGAGGAAACCCTAATAAAAATTTTCAGGACACTCTCTGAACATGCCTATTGTAAGAGCAGTATAATAATGAACTAAGGCATGAAAAAGAGTTGTTTGGCAAACCAGGAAGAAATGACCCAACTTGACATGTTTATGTATGATGGAGGGCCACCCTTCAGTGCAGGTACACAAAACGATTTTTGGTTGCGTTCAAATAAACAGAATTGTAAGAAAAGCAAAATTGTATAGATATTTAAGTGGGCTCTTTTGATTGGTTAATCAGAAGTGTATGATCATGTATGTCATTAATGGCCAATCAGAGATTACTGTAAGAAAGGTGGGTAGACCTCAGGGGGTTAAGTATAGTCCGTACGTCTTAAAAAAAAAACCCTCTGTGCAGTGAGGTCAGCGCGATTTGTGGTCGCAAGGAGTAATCGCTTGTGCTGCTTGAAGGGACAGCACTTTTACGCGCATGCAACAAAGACGGATATCTTGACGCAGGCCTAAATGTTATGACATTCACTGCAGAGGTAACGACACGGACTATAGAGATATTGAGCTATTTATTTGCAATCTGTACATCCTTTGGAAGACTTAAGCTTCCAGCGAGGGGGTGGTATTTGAATGATTTTTTTTTTTGCAATGGGGCTCTTACGATTGTATCTATATTCCCCCTGTGAAAGACTGAATCTTTCCACTGACGGTGTATGAATTTAAATTTAGTTATATGAAAATCCATTATCCTCCTTACAGAAGAGGGACTTCAATCCAATGGTGCAGAACCAGGAGGGCCAGGGGGCCATGGCCCCCTCCCCCCTTTTGTGAAGTGGAGGCGTAGTCCCCCAAAACTTTCAAAAGTGATTATGAAACACATTGGTGTATTCATCGCTGCACAAGAAAATGAATAGTAAACTATGGAATTGCCTCCAATAAAGTGCCAAGTGGCCCCTCCAAGTTGAAATTGTTTGCTGTTGCTGCACGCAACAGGGATTGTGTGATTTCAGGTGGAATAGTCCACTTATTGCTAAATCTGAAACACATGTATATTTTGAAACAAACTCCTTTGGACTTACAAGTGGACATCTACTCACAATTAAATTGTATTTGAACATTTTTTAAGTAAGTGGACTTACAAGTGGACACTACTCACAATAATATGTATGTGAATTTTAATGTTAAGTAACTAACGTGTTTATATTTAGGGTCAAATTACTTTATTTAAGTTCAAATACTGATTATGTTTCAAAAAAGTTTGCTATGTGAAACTTTTAGTACTCAAATAATTGGAAATGAGCTATTTTCTGTCGGTCCTACTTTGAGTTAATATCAGTGTGGCCAATATGAATAAGAAATTAGGGCTTAGGGCCTAGGGACAATTTATAAGATCCAGAGTGGTCAAAATCCTTGTATTTTAAAATGGGTCAACTCTCCTCAAAACAGCTAAAAGGTGTAGACCACTTATGTGTTATAAATTGTGACTAGTTTATTTCTTTACGAAAATATTGGAAAGGTGTTGACTTTACTATGTTTGATGTGTTGCAAGATTGGGATTTTTTCTGGTGACCTTGGGAATTCTTATGTGCAGATCAAATATTTGGGTTTGAATTCATTTTTGGTGAAATCTACATTTGTAAACATGAACATTGCAATCGGGGTGACTATGCATATGTTATGTTCATCAGAATCCAAAACAACAACATGGCAAACATTTAGAGGCTACCAATGAGGAAAATACACTGGGACAGTAGTGTAACGAGACAATATTTGCGGGTCAAAATCAGGGCTAAATGACGATTTCATATGTAAACATGTAAAATTGTTGTCTCATTTGTCGGAAGGGGGCAGAGGAGAGAAGGTCCTCTGTTGGACATAATCAATTTTGTAAAAGTTAGAACTTCAAAATGGATATTTTCAGCTTTATCTAGTACAAAATTTCATGTGGTGGCCCACACCAGAAAGTTTGAGGTATACAAGTTAATAACATGAGCATTCAAGGGATTTTTGACCAATCGAATCTGAACATCAACAAACTCATGCATAAACAATCAAAAGCGTTACAGGGGATTGTTTTGTAAGTCCTAATTGCCCTTAATAGTACTTTTTTAGAATCTCAGGGTTATAAGTAACCAAACTATAGCAATGGTGAATTGCATGGAATGCTGCTAAACACATTCTATCACCAAAATGTAGCAGTAACTATAATGTGATGGCTTTTTAAACTGTTCCCTTCAATACAAGTACTCCCCTCACCTATCCAAAATAATATTGCCTAATTCTATTTTTTGTCACATTAAAATACAGTATCATGTCAAATAAACCTCGCCAATTCTCAACTTCATGGTAGCCCAACTAGATCACAAATGAAATTGAATTGCTGTTCATAATCTGTGTCGAAATGGTCCAAATATAAAGCCTTTGAGGGTGTTTTTTTCTAATTTGGTAAATAGTTCTATAACCTTTTGGTTTTACATTGGGTAGTAAGTTCCATGCACTTTACTAATGTCTTATGGTTTGGCCCTTAAAGAAGTGGACATGTCCTTTAAATTGGTACAAAAGAGTAATTGGACATATCTAACCATTGTGATTGGTTAGTGTACAGTTAGTATTCTAATAAGTGAAATAAATTTTAAGCATGACAAGGGAAATTGTTTTTTTCCTCTCTTTTAATATGTTCTAAGCATTAATAGAAAGAAGCGTATGTACTACTTGTCCGTGTGGTACTCGTATTAAAATTGAATTATTATTTTGTGACGTTATGATCAGTACTTTGCTTGAGCGTTTGATTACAATTGATTTTTACACCAGTTAGAGAGGTAAACCAATCTGCAGTGTTATATAATAAACAATGTGCTGCCAAATATGGACCCTACCCTTGAAGACAAAAGTGAATATAATTGTATTGCTACTGGTATCCTGGTAACAGTACTACCTGTACAGGGCCGAGTCGTCGGCGGCTAAACCAACTCCCCCATCGGATTTGTTAGGATATCTGATGAGGAGGGGAGCTGGGTACCCTGGTAGAAATAAAAAAGATTCTACACAAGGGCGTCAGCTCTAGAGAGCTAAGGCAGCCATCCGCACATGCTGCATGCATGTTGGGCAAAGTTGCCCAAGCTAGGCCACAGCCGATAAATGTGGATTGACGTCAGGAAGGGCATACGCGTTTCAATTATCTTTTGCTCAATAAACCTACACAGCAGTATGTGAGTGTGAGGTGAATCCGCCACCCCCGTTTACGGGGACAAAAACCGGATGTAAAACTTTGGTCTAACTAACTAACTATATGATATGATGATAAGGCTGAAAGATGCATTTTCATATAGCAAAATGGTATGAAATTAATTGAGTGTTTACAAGCAAGATATATGAAATAAGGCCAGAGTGGTTTTTTTTAGGAAATGGAGGAAAAGGTCATTTTGTATTTTGTATTCTATGTAAAATGACAAAGGAAAAAGGTTATTTTAGAACAAGAACCAGACCAGTCTCTGCATTTTTGTAAATAAAAAAAAAAGCAAGGGCCAGAGTACTTCATTTTGTCCCGGACTAACGTTAGTCAATTTTTGGCAACAGGCCCATACAGTGACCGGGCACCGGATTGGGGGGGGGCATTTGCCCAAAAATGTTTCTTTCCCCAGTTTGCCCCCTGGTCGGAAGAAAAAATGACGATTTTGCCTATTTAAAATCAGCGATTGGGGGCCAAAATTGCAATAATTTTGCAGCGATTTGGAGCCAAAATGGATAATAATCTCCAAATGTATGTTAAAAACTCCAAAGGTTGGTATTTTGCCCACAAGAATTTCAACATCCCCCTCCCCCCACAGAAAAAGAAGTTGGTGCCACCATGGAACCATTAGATTGTACTCACTTAGATTGAAATGTTTTAAGAGCGGGAGGTCAATTTTTTTGGTGTCCACACTTGTTACATTGTTAACACACTGCATAGTTTCCTGAAATTTATTGTTTACGGCCATAAATACAAATTAATCCATAACCCAATAAAAGCGCTCGCTGGATTGAAGGAAATGTATCCAAGATGGGGATTATATTCATCTGGAATATCCATGGAATAAATGGTTTAGCCACGTCATATGCAGTGCATGTGACACCCCTGCATTGATCATGTCCCAACCATAGCTATTCCAGATAATTCCATATATGCCATATGTATACAACAAGTAAATGTCCCATTTGAGGTATTGCTTTTATCTGGAATATATATATATAAGTATATTTATATATTAAAAAAAGCTGCCTTACAGACCTGTTTAATGTCACTTAAAGAGCGAAAACTTTCTATAAGGGTATAGCCATTACTTGGTTAAACATTCTTGCTCTGGAGCAAGGTTGCAACTGAGGGGTACTTATCAATTATAAACTTGCAAAATGAGTGATAGAGGTATCTCTAAAGCCTTGATTTCGAAAATGTCAATTTATAGGCTTGTAGTGTTGAATTTCTATTTTCATAATTTAGTTTCTTGTAATGTTAGTAGAAAATTGTTTCAGTTTTCAAATTAGTATCCATTCGCAAAATACTATTGTCTGTTTGCAACCACCAAATGACAGGATTCACAGCCAGTAATAACATGAGAACAGTTAAGTCCAGCCCCCACTGCAAACGAGGTTTTTTCTTTTGGTGCCCTTAGCCTAAGTAATAACCCTAACAACTGAGAGATTGCGAGATCTGGGTTGCAAATCATGGTTGCTATCAATATTAAGTTAAAATCTGTATGAATATCAAAAAAAGGTTGTCATTGATATGTTATTTTGATCCGACAAAACCATTTTTAAAAAAAACCGTATTCTTACAGGAACACCTGACTGAAAAAAGTGCTCTGACCTCCAGCAGGGTACACGGTGCATGGTAGTCTTCACGGTCAGTAGCTCGAAAATGTTGTGGATAACTACCCTAATTTCATGATTGATTGGATAGAAGATATGATGATATCTTCAGGCGAATGTTATCTGTTAGGGCTGAGATGTTCCCTTGGAGGAAAAGGACGTTTTCATCTCGCCCATTTTGTACAGGAAACGAATGGGACCTATATTTAGTGGTGTGAAACCTCAAAGATATAATTTGTACCGTACCCGGCAAATGAAGTGCCAATTTTCTTTGCAAGTGACTATAAATTCAGGTTTTCCCATTTTCAGAACACTTCTAAGCAATGACATTGATGTACAATCGACAGCAGATGCATTATGACAAGCAAATATTTTGTACTAACACATGACATGCTCTGTATCCAGAATAGCAAAGTGTCAGCTGGTGTAAGCAAACTGGTACACATATAGCAGCAGTGCAAGATATAAAACCATTTCTATGTTGCAATCTTTTTTGGGGTACCAATTAGCAGCACATCAGTCAATCTACTTACGAAAGAGATCTGGGCACATTTGAAAATAAGTGCGCCCTCAAGATTTTTCAAAATTGATATTTTTGCTGGTTGTATCTTTGATATACATTAGCCCTCACCTGAAATGATAGACCAACTCATCGTCCTTATGGGTAAACAACTGGATTTTATCATAAATGTCGCCCGTCGACATTAATTCAGCAGATGACGGAAAATGGTGTTTAACACCAGAAAACTCATGCTGTATGCATTTTCAACATGGCATCACCCTGTTTGACTGGTTGTGACCTTTGTGTTTATATCAATGAGTTTAGTCTATGATATTCATGAATACCACATTGTTGATTACGTGTTTAGGGAAAATTTAAAAGTTAAGCCTACAATTTCCTGGATTCGTTTAACCTCTTATTAAGGTGCATTTCATGAGTCTAACACCTTATGTTTTTCATGCGTTTCACGTGATAGCCTTGAGAGAAAAGCTTATTCTAAAACTTTGAGGTGGATACGATCTTGCGGTTTTGTGTTAGTTATGAGCAAATGCGAGTTTCCCACGGTCTATAGACCACGTTGCTGTAATTTCTGTCCGTTAAGACAGAAAATACAAAAATTGGAGAATTTCTTACAGTATACGCCCGAATTTGACACGTACAATTGGTCGGGATTGGTACACAATATGGCAGAATAAGGCTTTTGGCTATCTATTAAACGGTTCAGATTCAGGCGCGGGAGGATGAAAGGGGGATCCGGAGGATCCAGGAGGGGGCGGAGGGCGAGGGTTGCGCGCGCCTCCCGTAATTTCTGCAAATTCTTGCGCAAAATCAGCCATTTTTAGCTATTTTGGACCAGTTACAGCCTTTCAGCCCCCCGATAATTTTTGACATTTTTCCAAAAAAACAGAAAAAACCAACAAACAAAAATATTAAAAATCTCAATTTTTTAGGTATGTCGGGGGGCGAGGTTGTGGATCAAAAATGCCCTTTAGGTCTATCTGTTTTTGAGTATGCTATTTTTATGTGTAAAATATATCTCTATTCTTCCAATGGCTCGGACGATCATTTGAGAGCAAATTGGACGAAATTTCACATTTTGTGAAAATGTGCCAGTGCCGCTTTAAGTAAACATTTTACGATGTAAAAACAATGGCATACCAAATTCAGCAGGTAAAGGATAATTTCTTGCATTGCCAAACTGTTGATGGTACTATTACACATAGAAAAGTGTGCTTTGGAAAGAATTCTGAAGTGATTTGTCCTCTGATACGGGCGTTTCACTATACTATTAATTGCTGGAGTCAATGTAGTATTGATGTACATCCATTGGTCCCCTAATATTCGGGCATGGATTCAGGGAAGGAAAATGATGGCATTTTATTCCATTTTTATTCACATATATCTATGCGGCATGTGCAAAAATCAGTTACTTTGCCGATATACGTAACCAAGTCCATATCCGAGCATCTTTTTCCCTTGATCATGGCCCTACTAGCAGTATTAAAGGTGTTTTGTTCCGATTTATGGTATTGTGTTCTTTACTTGATACGAGAGCTGGCCTTGCACATACACCCCATCAATTACGTGGGAAACAAAAAACTGCGGGTTTATTATGGTAGAGCATAATGCATGTTGCAAAGCCCCTATTCAATACGGTGCTAATATTGATGATTCCCACTACAAACACGGTGGCTTTTTTTTTTTATATATTGGGAATGAAATGGATTTTGAAGGCTCAAAGTTCAGGACTTGAGCATGAGAAAGCCAAATTACCGCCCCGCAGTCGCCGGGTAAATCAGGGGTGGGGCCCAAATCGATCGGAACACGCACCTTTAACACTATGAAAACCCACTTTCCCAAAGGAATTGTTGCACGAAATTTATAACACACATAAGGCGGGGGTAATAGGACAAATAACATTAAGTTGAAGCAATAAAATCTCTTGGGGGTCTCTGCACAAAAGACCCACCCAATTTTTTGCCGATGGTCATATGTTTACGGAATGCAATTATAAAATATTATTATTAATGCCTGGGGTTTGAGAAGCCATAGCACAGCCTTATATCCATTTCATATGTGAGTCTGCCCACTCCACCCCCATGGAGTAACCCCCTAGGAGCAACTTAAAGGTGCAACACGAGTTAAATTTCAGGTGTCCTCAAAAAATCGCAAGTTCTGATTTTTGCTCTGATGTAAACGGCTTTCCATCAAAAAGATCCCCATCTAAAAGGATTAAGCTGAGGAAATGTTTCTTGGTCAAAACAGTGTGCAATTTAATGTCATATAGGAGCAAATACGAAAGTCAGAGACTATGTTTTACATTGAAATATAAGCAAATCAAAATACCTTTTCTTCTTTAGACATTTCTGTGGCAATACAAGGTAAGCATCTATTGAGTGTCTTAATCTATTTGAAATTACGATGACAAAATATTGGGTGCCTCAAATCTCTCGTTGCACCTTTAATGTCCTAAGTAGCAAAATGAAAATATGAAATATTCTTATGATCAAAACACTAGTGACCAAAAGCAAAAGGAAGAAGTGATAAACCATTTCAATGTAGCAGCATGTGTATTATGTAGCAATGGATGCAAATGATAAATCATATCAATATAGCAAACAATGTGTATTCTGTTGTAGAATCAGATACAAACAATCAAAACCATCGAAGGGAACCAATGTGTATTTTGTAGCAACAGATCAAATCAATAAACCATTTCAATTGTAGCAAACAGTGTATTTAATCAGATACAAATTAATAACCATGGTAAACAAACATTGTGGAATGTAGCAACAGGTGCAAACAAATAAACCATTTCAATGAATTCAATGTAGCAAATAGTGAACAAGGTATCCTAGTAATAATGGTAGTAAACTGAGCACTTGTAAACAATAGATGTTCTGATGTTTCATTAAAGCAGCTGACAAATTTTGAAACCATTTTCAAAGCTAAACCATAACTGATCTGTACTATACATGCGACTATGTCATGCACGTAATTTTCGAGATCTTTTCAAGTTTTAGGAAAATGTGTAATTTTTACTTTTATGAAAGATATCAAAATTACACTGTAAACTCTATTGTAAAAGATATTTTTGTCGTTGTGCATTTTCACATTTCCACGTCCATTCAACACAATTTGTGAAAAAAATAAAAGCACCATGAATAACACATTGATGCCAGTTAACAGGAATTAGCCATTCCTGCCAAATCTCTACTATAGCAATAGTCTCTCCGTAATGACAAATGCTAATCATATTCTAACTCTTAAGCTGTATGTACGTGATGGTGCCATAATAATAACACAGGTCGTTCAGGCCATTGTAAAAGATGAACCAAATGCAGACTGGGGAATTCTGCATCCAGTTCCTGCTATCTCAGAGCGTCCCATTTCCCCAATAACTCGTAATCCACCGATAATCTCAGCTTACGGTACAATGACTTGCTCCAATTATTTTAGCAAGCTATTGACACCTCTGATATTGTAGCATCAGAAGGGTTTAGTTTAAATGGAGCGTTTGCCCTACACTATTCGATATCTTGAAGATGAGGGAATCCT
>JAMKCH010046287.1:0-12249 GCA_023653785.1 Ophioderma brevispina | reverse complement strand
CCCTATTCAATACTGTGCGAATATTAGGGTTAACCACTAAAACGGCGTTCTGCTAATAGTCTTTGGGAATGAAATGTTCTGGAGGGCTCAAATTTCATGGGACGACAATGAGAAAAATACGGCCTTTCATCTGATATCAAATCGATACTACTTCCGGGAATCAGGGGGGTCCCAAAGGAAGATCGGAAACACGCACTTTAGGAACTGGTTTCGAATCTCATTAAGGTCCATGTATAAAAATTTACTCATATGTGATTAAGTAATTGAGGACATTAGATACGTCTACAGAGAACTCTGTTCCAAAAATGGTCTACGAACTATTTACTTTATAAGAAGAAACAACACGAAGTCTGAAGTTGAAGTTGTGCACGACCATTACATCCCCCAGTGGAAGTCTAAAATGCCGCAGAGCAGCATCATAACAAGTTAGGTTCCTGTGACCAGTAATGCATTGAATGGAACTGCTTCTCGCGGAATGTTCCAGCTGCAAGCATCATTTTTATGGTTTCCATTCTAAGGAATGTAGGTAAAGTAGGAGCATGACTGGCAAGCTGTGTGCTCACACTTCGCATCAACTGAAGAAGAGGGATGAAAAAGAATTCGATTTTGGTTCATATCGTTAGCTTTTTCGAGCCAGAAGGGGAAAATCCCCCCCCCACCCCCCGGCATCGGTCGATATACGCCACTTCCAAGTATTGAAAAAAAAAACATGTGGCTTGGCCGGATTCGAACAATTCATATGGAGACAATCCGTGACCGTGGTGAGCAGAGCATGCATCGTCTTCTTGAAGGGTAAGACCAACGGACATAGCAGGATAAAAATTGAAGGAGGCCCTCTATAAATCATGATAGTATATTTCATCATCAATTTCGACTTGGTGTTTTACAAGTACTTTATCATGTATGCAAGGTGTTTTAGATCACAAAATACACTTGTATCACGAAAAATTAGAAAAGTCTGAGAAAACTTCAGGGGTATACTTCTGGAAAAAGCAAAAGATTAGAACCTGCCCCGTTACAATGACCAGTTATGACTTAATGAAGAAACAGGGAGATGTTGCATGGCTGCCCTTTGTAAATGATGCCTAGATAGACCTTTGTCTTTCATAAGCTACAAAGAGGATACATAGGCAGCAACAAAACCAAAACAATTGTAGGCAATGAGTGCCAAGGATTGGATTACATATCGTCTTCATGCACACCAAGCAAATCTTTATGCAACACAATGACCGGCAATCTTATGGCCCATGACAGCGCTTTAATCATGAGATTACTCACAATCACACATTAAAATCCCAATCACGTGGCAAACAGTTAATAGGCTTTCATTCCAAGGATATGAGCACATACACCCATGCATTTTAGTATTATGTATGATACCCAGAAGCTGGCATGGTCAGCGGTTATAAATTGTCATCCAAGGATAATGAATCTGAGCCCTTGGCTAGATTAGCATGGGGGGCCTTTACCTCGTAGTGGTGTATGGAATGTATATAGTAATAGGGTGTTGTTGTTTTTGGCAATACCATTTAGTGTTCAGGCCCCCCAAAAAACAAAAAATGCAAAAAGGCGGTTTTCCCCCCCACGAACCAGAATGCCACATATATGTTGCTAATTAATATAACGCACAGCCTTGCAAAGCGGCATTGGGTTTTGCGGGGGAAAGGGTTCAAATTTGTTTGTAAATTCCATTACCCATTGAAGCCTGTATTATAATTTTAATAAAAAGACACTTTTTGAGAAGTTATGTGAAGTTGAATTTTTGAAAAACTACGAAAAGGTCAACTTTGAGCATGTCGTTTTATAGTGAGAGGAATGTTTCAAATTCATCGTTATCATGAAACTATAGAGGAGTCCTTCATTCCTTATCCGGCGAGGTCCTTAGCCAGGTGCCCCTTCGGAAAGTGTGGGCGGGAAATTCATAAGGCGTATAATACTTTAGGGTCAAAACAGGAAAAAAATGCTTGGATGCTGGTACAAGTTTGTTTGTTTGTAAGATTAACAAAGGTATAGTTTGTGACTACCTACAAACGTACACTGTTAAAAATTCCGTTAAATTAAGAAAACAGTTTTCCGTAAATTACGGAAATTTCTGTTGACTTGAAAACAATAACAATAAAAAACCAAAAAACATAAAAATGTTAATTTACGGAATATTTCAAAAAATTCTGGCAGCAATATTTCCGGACTTTTTTTGGTTCCGTAATTTAACTACGGAAAAAAATTGTTAAAATACTCATTTTCTTCCTACTATGAGACAAATTTCTGTAAAATTACTGTCAAAGTTCCTTAATTGACCGAAAATTCGTAAATTACCCTAAAAATGTCTGGAAATACTTCTGCCAGAAATTTACGTAAATTTACGAATGTTTTTAACGTATTTTTACGGAGGGTATAAGAAAAAATTCGTCAAAGGTCATCAACCAAAGGTTAAATCTCTAATATTGCAAACAAGCTCTCAAGGCAGGAGACAGGTTGGTAGAAGAGCGAAGATTAAATCTGTAGGCGAGAGGTGTCATCACTTTCCTAGCGGAAAGCCTCAGAAGAAAGGAAGATGTCTTGGTAGAAAGACTGGTTACAGATGTCATGTACAAAAGGTGTCCCGAAAACATTTACCCAAACGCATTTTTAATTCGCCATCAAATCTATGTACGTACTCCGAGGCGCAGTAAACCAAAAATACAAGTGACTAGAAATACCATGTTATACAGTATGTGAAACAACTGAAAATCATACACTTCGTCACAACGGTCTCTTTTTTTGTACATTATTTAAAAAATATTCTTATTAGATTCCAAACAGCAAACTCCATTGGATGCGTGTGGCAAATGACTTGGTTTTGCAAATTAACATGCGTTTTGATGATGGAAGTTAAAAACAACCTGCTGTGGTGTACATTAGTAAAAGAACAGGGGTTTCAAACCAAAAAGATCCCCCGCCCTTTGCGGTAGTATGAAAGGAAATAAACGTGACTTGAAGTCCTGAAGGATTGTGATGGAAATAAGTGGTTCCGTAACCACCAAGGCTCCTGCCATAACAGTTGAAACCCCTTGGATGACCACAGATGACCTTGATATACAAAATGTTGACTACACCCACTAAGTTTCATGGACCAATAAAAACCATATTTGTAGTTGACTGTGGGTGACCACTTGAACCTTGAATGATTCACAATTTTAGGTTCTGAATGTGCTGTACCCATGACGTTTCATGACCATGCAAACCATTTGGTAGGATTTGACCTTGATTTGACCCGGTGACATGAAAATGACCTTGGAAATTGGTTGAATCAAAAGTTACTAACACCCTATGTTTTGCATGACTATACAAACCATTGTAGTGATTGGACCTGATTGACCTTGATGTAGATGACACTTGAATTGTCTTGAAAAAAATTGGTATAATGTTGACTACACCACAAGTGAATGACATACAACTCTTGGACCTTGGACGACTCCGCAGACTTTTTAAATGGCCTCAAAATTCCCAGCATGAATGTTTTTGAACACACCCACCAAGTTTCCTACCATTCAAACCATTGCCAGTGATTGACCTCAGATGAGACCAAATGTCCTGAAAATTTACTTGAAAAAAATAGTCATCAAAGATTAAACACATCCAGCGGTTTCAGGACATAAACCATGTGTAGTGATTTCACCTTTGATGATCCCGCATGACCTTGATGGACCTTCAAGATTCTGGCAATGAAATTGACCAAACCCACCCAGTTTAACATCCTACCAAATTTTCAAAAAACCTTTGGTGCAGTAAAATGAGGCTAATATCACCTGCATACTTTTATTAAAGCAAACAAAACTAATACAACAGCAACTTTTTTTAACAATCACATCGTCCATGACATCAGAAAAAATGTCCGTCATGACGCATCTTTGGCGGACAACTCTCCAAAAGGCAAACATGTGTGAAAAATCTTTGTCTTACCATGAAGGACTAGGGTCAGTGCTTATATAAATTTGGTGAATGAAAAAAAAAATACCAAAGTTTAGATAGAAGATTACCCAAATTGCAAACCCACCAATTCTATAATGTCCGTCATGCATGACTTTAAGCGAGTTCTATTAGGAACAAGTCTTGCACCTTGACTGTACTTGCAGAATTGACAAGATATTAAGTACAAAACACCCAGCTAGTAAAGACACTATCAGTGATTTAAAAATATTGAATTTGCAGGAATAGCTTCAAAGTTGAAGGATAAGTCTGTAGAATTCTATAAGTTAACTTTCCAGCTGTATAATTGACAGAAACGGAAGAAAAACGGCAGTGTCCAAGATACGATTCTCCATTCAATTACGTGTTGTAGTACGTGTCCGAACGGACAGTTGTGACTAAAATCTCCGATTCTGTCCTGATTAAGTGATTATGGTCTTAACATTTGCAGGGTAGTTAGGATACCGTATTGTACAGACATGAGAAAAAATCTGATTTTTGAGGATTTTCGATTGTGATTAGCAAATCACTGATAGGGCTTTAAGGCCAAGTTATTTTATAGGCATTATCTGTATCAAAATTTGAAAAAAAAATGTCCGTCCCTGATAAAGGGATCAGGACTCATAACTTTCAAAGGAGTTCTTCTTCAAGTACATAGTAATAAAAGTCAAACAATTCCCGGATAAAAAATGGTATGATCGAAGTGGGCCTAAGGTAAGAGACAAGTAAGTACTAGTGAAAGTTAGTTAGTCGATGATAATAGTCATTCAGGACACATCTGGACTGTTTGGTTTTCTTTGATTTTTTTTCATTACACACAGCAGTCAGGTGTTCATTAATCCTTGCAATTCCAATTATACAATACAAGGTGTGAGTTTGTCGTACAGTGGATAAGTCACATATGGTGAAACCCAAGATGGCGGGGATAGGTTTCAAAGATAGTAGGAGAATCAGCTTTTCTCTTGGTTCATCCGGAATTAGACAAACGAGCCGTGAACGCACTTCGTCCTTTCAATTAGTCATACTCCGGCCCCAAGTATAGCAATTAATGCCTGTACATATCCATCGCAATCAGTTGCAAAAAGCGTAGGATGTCAATTAACGTGCAACCCTGTGTGAAAGCAGATGTAGTCCGCCCGGGAATCATGTCTGGCTTCAATACGACAACGGAATAAAGCGTGAAACTATTGCTGCGTGAATCGAGTGTCCTATTCTTTAATGTTGTAGGTGGGCTAAGTCCGGCGGACTATAACAACTTCTACACCGGTTCACTGTTTGGGTATGTCAGGTATACAATATTATCTTCATTGCCGCCTACAAGGCTTCATTCAAATTCAAATTCCAGTCCTGTTCCTGCTAGTTTTTCTTCATAGAGCGCATCTAATTGTTCATTTTGTGCATCGGTGAAGTAGTTCTTCCAGTCCCCAACCACTCCTATATCATAAAAAATATATCAAGTATTTATTATAATTAGAGATTCTAATTCAATTAGTGTATTGAAAGTATTAATCGTAATTAGGTAAGTATAAGTAATAGATTTTAAAGCAATATTGGCACATTTTTGAAGAGCGCCCCCAATTTTCAAAATTTGATATTTTTGCACAGTTACGGTGGCAATTGTCTAGGAACTATACCTGCGGACGAGGATGCTAAAAATGCGTATTTATCACAAAATAAGCGATTTTGTAATTAGAATTGGGATCCCAGATTGGACTTAACGGCAGAGCTGGAAATGCTACGTTTATGTCCGTCCATGATGAAATAGTGCCACGAGAAAATAACCTCTAACTTTAATTGCCCGACTATTAAAACAACTATGGATGAGCGTATAAACACGTACATGGCCTATTTCCCGGCTATTTCACATTGGAAGGCCGTTTCCAGCAGCCGTTGAATTATTATCGGGGATCCCCGATAATAATTATTCTAGTACAAAATTCCTTCGTTTGTGACACATAGACATTTTACGAGCTAACCATTCACAGTATAGTTTACTGCCAGTTACCAATGCAACCGGGTACAAAAAATCTCAAAATTTTTGAAAAATTGGGGGCGCCCTTCAAAAATGTGCTATTTGCTTTACGTCACCCTCAACACAAAATTGTGGTCCTATTGTGTCACCATGGTTACCTAAATCAAACATTTTACAAGAAAACATTAAAAAAAACATTTTCTTATAACAAACTCTTATTTTTTTAAAAAGCCAAGATACGTTATAATAGATCAATACAAAACATTTTTTATTTTAAAGAATATTTTTGGCAAATCTATAACTGCGGGCTTTTTGGATAGCCTTTGGTATTGAAAAACTTATTTCCATTATAAAATAAACTCATGATTGCCATAACACACGTCCAAACACACAAGATATATACTGATATAACACTTCATAACTACAAGAGATACCCTCATACACTGAAGAAGTTCACCATCCCCGTCTGTTATGGCAAGCAAGAATGACGCAAAGATCGAGCTAAACCACTTCAGTTTCGCCAATTTATTTTCCTAAGGGTTAGTGGTTTCAGTTTATCTTTGATTCCACCTTTTTTAAAATTTAGTGTAAGTACCTTTATGCACGGACGATGCAAACGGTATTCATGTCTGTTAGATATTAAAAAGACAAATGGGTTTTCGAGGTTTTTTAGATTACCATACGAAACGCGAAACTCTTTTCTTCGCTCGATCCATGAACAACAAAATTCTCTTCCCAAGCGGAGATGAATATTCATCTCACATTCCAAGTATATTCCCTTGCAATCTGAGGTCTTGGTATATTCATATCCTCACTTGCATTCCATATAAATTCTAGTACCCCCCCCCCCCCCATAGTGAATGAAATTCCTGGATAATGGTTCCTATGTAAAAGCTGTTTTGGGGATTAGCACATACACATTGGCATACGAATATCATTAAATCGGCAGCAGATGACAATTTGCCAGCACTCTCATGTGGTCGCAATATTTTCACTTAAAGAGAAAAAATGTTTGAGTGAATATAATAATGAACGCAGTTACTACCTTCCGCATAAACGATATATGCTTAGCCTCCTCCTTCGCAGACCCCCTCAAAACTATCCCTGGTTGTCATAGGGTTTTCTTTCATATTTCTCAAACCACATATTCCGTGATCTGTTGTAGAATGTCATCCGCATAATGATATCCAAGAAACCTCGCAGATTTGCGTTACTCTGCAGCCTTTCGGTCCTGTTTTAACATCCAAATAAGTTTAAGTTATTAGAAATGCACGAGTTGATCCAAAGCAGACCAGTTTAAAAGTGGGTACTTTTATAATTAGCACATGTGGATAATCTGTTTGAAGTCGGATGCTTGTAAGGCTGAAAACAGATATGCGTGTTGATTTAATCTTTGTCATTTTATTAAAAAAGTATACCACATAAATATCAATAATAGTTGTTTTTTATCGAACTATTTTAAATTCTTATGATCAGACTCTAAAAGATAAATCAAAGTACTTGCGAAAAAAAAACAATCCGATCCAACGATTAGACAAAAGCAACAATTTAGGTTTCCCAGAATTTTTGTTTTTTATATTCAATCGTGTTTATGAACGTCTGTGGTATATTTCATCAACAGGGTAATTTTGAGATCTAATTTTAATGCCATAACTAATTTTTAAAATCTATTTCACACATCGATTAGTATTATAAATTGGGACATAGATCACTAAAACAATATGAAACGCGCCTTCAATTGCGAGCAAACGCAAGAAGTCAAACCAAAAGGCATAGAATACGGTTTGTTTTTCATTACCTTTTTCCATGTCTTCAATACTTTAAGATAGAAATTTTCTTCATCTCTCCTCTTCCAGAATCCCAGCATATGATCTAAGCAATTGCCGAAAAGAACTATAAAACATACAATTATTTATAATTTGATACACGCAGTGTGGGAAAAACATTGAACGTAAAATTGACTGACTAGAATTTTAAGGTTCTCGATCGGCTTGTAGAGCTTGGGCCGCCTTTTTCCTTACTAATCAATCAGAACAAATATGCAAATGATGGTACTTAATATGCACATTTGGTTATGACAGAAGATATGCATAATATGTGTGTCAACTGCTACCTCCATACCAAGTTTCATCTAAATCGGTCGAGAAGGTTATTAGCAACTAACAACTTGTCATACACTTGTCGCCCTTCTCTCAGACAAAAAAAAATTGTCTCCAAATATTTTTGTCTCGCTCACTTTCTCTCTGGCTCTCTATTATTCTGTTTTTTCTATATCTGTCTTCTGTTGTCGCTCTCTTTCTCATTCCCTCTCTTCCCCTGCCTGATTTAAGGGGTTCCCAACTTAGTTGCATAACTTGTAGAACTGGATGTTTAGAAAATGTTAAAGTTTTGAAGAGAGGAAACATTTGGCTCTGCCAGACTGCCACAAATGTTGTTGCTTTTCAGAAAACACTTTTGGTATTAACACATATTCCTTTTTTCCAAAAATGACGTTTTCAGAGTCAACAAATTATCAATTTACAGCAACCGATTTTCATTTTCTTTCTTCTTATTCATTGCAGTCTTAAATAAATAATGCTATAAACTAAAAGCAACAACTTTTGTGGCAGAGCCAAATCTTTCCTCTCCAATCTCCATTTGTTTTTAAATTTTTTAAACATCCAGTTCTAAGTGAAGTTATGTATTAGATATTGTGTGTATATACCTTTTCCTGTCACAAAGTCGTCAAAGAATTCATCCCAGGAATCATAAAATGGCAGTTGTGGTTGCCGCAGATGGAAGTGATAGTATGATACGGCTATATCCTTAGGATTACGGGAAACGTAGATGATTTTAGCTTTCTTCTTAAAGGCGTCTGGTGGTAGCAAGTGTTCGGGCAAGTGACTTTTCATCAATCGTGGTGAAGGCATCAATTTGTATACATTTTCAGGGGATGGAAGCACAAGCTGGCCCTTCAACGTGATAAAAGAAATCTTATCTGTTGACATCATGGGCATTTGAATAGATTAAAAAGATTGGGAAACCCGCTTTCATAATACTGAAAATACGAACACACACGTAGATCCTCGTGCTAAAACGGAGAAGCAAAGTCCGACATTTGAGGAAGCAAAAAAAATACATCTTAACTGTTTGAAAATGATTGTTACCAATTTTCAAGTGGTTAAAACGGACAAGTAATAAATTGTTAAAAGGTCCCCAGGAAATGCAATAGAATTGATGTGGTTGGGTCAAGTCTACAAGGAGGGACCAGGAAGCATCAATATTTGGGTTGTGATGACATCATTAGTGAAACATTGATTTTCAGAGGAGTATAGAAAAATTCCAGGGACTGTGTGAATCTATCATGACCACTGACTGAAAAATCAAAAAGGTTTTCATAGTGATGTCAACCGGTCTTTTTTTGGCCTTGTTTATTGGAATGGGAATATCCCGTTAAGATTTGGCGTAGGTTATCATCTCATCCTGGGACCTTTACGTCAATTTTGCAAATGAAATTGTAAGAGCTTTCCCGACTGTTCTGGTGGCGGTTCCCTTGATTAATTCATACCGTATAGCAATATTGGGATAGGCCTGCGGCAATGCCGAATGGTAAAATTAGTATTTTTACATTTCGGCGTTCTATTTGGATGAGACTAAAGCCGTGATATTGTTTTACGCAATGTGTTAACGCTAAGACTATTTGTTTTTAATCGGACAATTAAACCAAACAATGTGTGTTAAATTCTTACATTTTGCATGAAAAAGAAACAATCGAACATCATTGCAGCATAAAACCCCAGAGTACTGATAGGCTCCAGAGTGGACGAGAAAACCATTGCAGCTAGTATGAAACCAACAAAAATGAATAAAAGCTAGGTAAGGCAAGATACAAACAGATCACACAGTCATGTCAACGTAAAGTCTAAATTATCTGAAAAAAATTGAGAATTTACAAGATGCTGGATAATATAATAACGGTGATGGGGTCGAAATGATCCCGTTGTTTAAAAGATAGGGTGTATTAGTCATGAGATACTTTTTTAAATTACATCATTATACGATTTACATCATAGCATGTTTTAATTAACAATTAATTTCTCACAAGGTTGCTAATGTTCGTTCCTGTATGGTTATGTGTTCATTCAACTCTCCCAGAAACTGATATTACAAGTTATAATTTGGGAGGATTTTTATGAGTGATGAGGGCGTAGAAAGATGAAAGAGGTCATCAAAGTTTTAATTGTGAATTCATTATGGTGAGGTAATCTGCACTCAGAGTCCTATTTCTTCTGGGACATTGATTGTAAGTGAATCGTGGCCTAAAACGAAACACCATATTAAAGAGACATGAAGAGACCTTGACAAATCGGAGGACTTGCAGAAAATTCATGATATTAAGCTTTTTCGATGATACCACACATTTTGAGAGTGTTTATTTTTTAATAAGCCAAAATTGCCAGGCGAAATCAGGGTCTATTTTACTCGTTCTGATAATAGCATTGCTATATTGGCATCCTACTTAACTGTGTTTCTAATCAGAAACAACACCCCTTATACAAATATGAAAAAAAAACTTACTTTTGGTGGGGACTATTGCTCTAAAAATGAATCCGCAGCCTAGAGTGCACTCTTAGCTCTTTCTATGTCACCGCCATTCCAACGCAAGGTAGGCGGATGGGGGGGGGGGGGGGGGGGGGGGGGGGGGGGTTTTCTTGAGTCCATGAGTGCCTGAAAATGAAACGTTTCTATGCTATCAGTGCTTCCGCGGGAAGGTTGATGGTTGCAAGCAAAAAAAGCACATCAAAGCAAAGCAGAGTTTCATAATAAGATTATAAGAAAGAGTAAATATACCTCTTTTTAATATAAACATTGAAAATCCATAACATTGGAGTTCGCCTTAGAGATCTTCAAAAAGTACAAAAAGAAATGAAGTGATAGAAAAATTACATTTGGATGTTAGAACAGGTCAAATAATGGACATGCGTCGTAGTTGGAGTTATTCTAAACTACCAGGTACGCCCACAAAAGGGACCCACAACTAATTTTGCAATCAACTCTTGGTTTTGCTTCCCTCCCATCACCCACGGAACATCAACCCGAGCTTTGACAACACTATAATCGAAATATTCTTTATGCACACATACAGTATTTACGTACCTAACGGTTCAGACGATACAAAAATCCTTTTATACGTAGGAAAGCGGACACAAGGCTGTGGATCACAAAAATATCCCTGTAAATATTTTGCATCGGCCCATTATCAGACGAATCAAGTATAGTGTTTATATGACAATCACGTGGATCATGTAAATACAATTCCATGGGCTACAAAATGTTATATAAAAATCTTTCCGGAGTTATGCATGGATAAGAAGGTAGCGTTTTGGCGTACCTGCTTCGAAATAAACACAAACACGGTCCATCCGGTCTGGGGCCTCCGTAGTTGGGCTTGATTCAAGGTGTCCCTTGTGTTACCCTGTTTCGCACAAAGCCTCGCCCTTGTATTCCGTACTTCTTAATTTTAGCACTTCAGACCATCCTCTTCTATGTTCGCAAACATTTTCACTGAAAAATAAATGACGTGTATAGATTACATTAAAAGGACACTACACATTTCCCCAAAATACAAAATTCCTTGAAATAGATCATGGATAGATTGAGCGCTAAACAAACCTCTATATCAATGAAATCAAGGAATTTATAATAGCCACCTAGAATGGCCCTAGTTTTAATTCGAAGCCAGGTGGCCATTTCCATCTTTTCCCTCTTTTCCACGTCAAAATATTTCTTTTTTAGTTAAATTTATCCACTTCCACTAGTAAACCGAGAATATGTAAACAATGATTTGCCTCAGTTTTTGAAACAATCGAGGGCCCCCTAATAACCCCATGTCCCTACACAGCTAAGAAGAAGCGTTCTGGTTAGGGTCCATTTACTTTGGGAGATGTTGTCGAGACTTTGAGTAGTCCCGAAGATTATAGTATGTTAACCAGAGTGGTCCATGCATGCATAAACCTAATTGCCATACTGCTCTCAAAATCTTTTTCGAAGTCCAATTTTTTTTTTTTTTAAAAATGTTATATGTTTTCTTTCTTATAAGCCTTCTTAGTGAACATTGATTTGTGAGATCTGCTTGGGCGAAATCGTGTTTGGGCTTTAGCTTAAGAGCTTCTATTCTGTGTTTTGTTCTTGCTGGAAAATTGATGTCACGATTTTCCGGCAGAGGCAGGCTCGTCCTCTGCATTTCTTGGAAACCAGTTTCTCCTTTTGATAAAGGATACTCATCAAAGGGGTACAGAGAATCCATATGACCAAAACTCTTATTGGCAGTCCTGGAAGGAATTATTTAA
>JAMKCH010046286.1:0-11667 GCA_023653785.1 Ophioderma brevispina | reverse complement strand
GCCTTGTCAATCGCTAGCCCCTCGCTTTGGAACGAGTTTGTCCTTGCCATTCGTGACCTTGGTAGTCTCTCGGTTTTTAAAGTCGCACCTTTATCCTAGCCTTTAATGTTCCTTTCCTATTCCCAGCGCCTTGCCTATTTTGTAAAAAGCGCTTTATAAATCCCATTACGGATTATTATTATATCAAAAGTCCTCAAGTTTCCCCGTTTTGCTAATTGAAGAACAAGGGGGTATGGATTTATACAAGGGTTAATTTTTACTTATTCAATTGAGCTAATCCTTGACTATTGCAAATTCTATTAGTCTCACTGATTAAGAAATGTGTCGTTTTGCCTAACTTTTGACCCTTTATATTTAGGAATACAGGCTGAAAATAACTCAAGATCATTGCGGGGTAATTTTCAAAACAGTCCGATTTTTACTCACCTAATTCTAAATATTTTGTAATATTGTACGGTCATATTTTTTATGTCAAAAATCATAACTTCATTACATCTTAACTTTGCCATTATCGGCCACGGCTTCTGACCTATAAGCGGTTATATGAGCCCTATAATTATGCAAATAAATTAAATGAACGTTGTGTTTTTTCAGTTTATACACAACCATACAGACATCTGGACCACCTTCGCAAGAATCGGACATTCCTGAACCTTGACCTTTTATTTTATAAGTTACACCATTTTTTAATCCTTATGACACAAACGATGGTAGACAATTGGACACAACAGGAACACTTTGATTACCCTTGTACAAACTTCCCCTTATTCCTCATTTAGCACAATGAGGAAACTTGGGGACTTTTAATGTTGCTTCCACCACATAGGAAACTATCCTAAAATAAGCTATGGCTTATTTATTTGCCGTATTAACTGAACCAAGTGGTTATTGGTCTCGTTAATGGGTAAATATAAATTGCACGGACATTGAGCCGCAAATGACAAAATATAAGTATGCAAATAATTATTAAAAACGTTTTACATTGTCTAGATTTACTACCTATTGCTTAATTTTATTAAAAATAAATCCATCAGAATTATATTAACTCTCACAGTCTTCCGACAAAACAAGTTGAATCTTAAGTAAAATGAGGCTTCATGTAACTTTGTTTCAATCGTCGGGTGTGTTAATACCTTCCGAAATACGAAAGACGTTTCTAAGAAAATTGCATTTTCTTAGAGACCCGGCGACACCATTATTTGTGCGTGGAAGATCTCGGCCTCCGGCCTCTTTCTTCCACTTAAATACTGGTATCGCCTTGGTTCAATTCGTCGTAAAGAGAGTACAAGTTCCCAAAATCATACCTTTATTAATAACAGCAAACCCATCAGACACCCTATCTTAAAGCATTTTTTCCTTGATTTTCTCGAGTCGATCACTGTTTAACAGGGTGTTGTACGTGCCAAAAAATCAGTTCAGCATACGAGGTAGACAAGAGCCTCGTAAGTTTCAAAGAGGGAAGTACACATTTCAAGTACATCTGTGAGAAAACTTACTGTTCCATGTGGAATCAATGTGAGCAGAAGAGAGATTGGAAGAAAAAAATGTTCCAAGCAGTTTTAAGTTGTCAACAGTTTGTAGAGTGTTGTCTCCAAGCAAGTAGTTCATCCTAACACAAATGTAACTGAAAAATGCAACACCGCACACTTGTAAGTTGGAGACATTAAGAGGAAGTTGTTCTGGACTACCAAGCGTCATTCTTCCAGATTCATCTTGCAGATTTACCTGATCACTAGGAGTTTTTATAGTTAAGGTTTACCAATGTATGGTCATCATCAAACTGAAAAGATTATAAGACATGTCAGAGCATATCACTGACAAAAATTAGAAAAAGGAATGGTCCAAGCCATGAACCCCATCGAACCCCAGAAGTGACAGTGTGAAATTTCACCTTTGGAAAATAATCCTCTGTTGCCGTCTCAAGAAGAGTTCTGAATCCATGTCAGAAGCGTTCCTCGAATCTACAAGCATTAATTATTTGAAGAAAATATTGCGGTTCACCTTATCGAAGGGGCAGAATGAATCCAGAAAATAGTATAACAAGATTGCAGTCACGCCCATCCGTGGATTTATTGATTTCATGAAAAACTTTGATAGAAGTTGCAATTTCTGCCTTGCCTAACTCCAAACTGATTATCAGAAAAAAAACCTTGTGCACATTAAGCCTATTTGGAAAGATGACAATCACCAATTTTTCATAGTTTTACACACAACAGATGTCAATCCACTGCCGATACTGATCGCCCTTAGGCTTGTTCGAACTTTATAAATGTTTCTATTTCGTATGTTTATGTACGTATAATGTAGGGAAGATTTCCATATGGACCCCCCCTTGAAAGTTTACCTGTAACAATTATTTTTTTTTGGTCCTTGGGTTAGGGGTTGTGTTAGTGTAGGACATAAATAATATAATTTGTTCCTGTAGAATTTTAAAAAAAAAAAAAAAAAGGGTGTCATATGGAACTCTTTCAAATGTATGGGTGGTCATTTCGTTGGTTTTTGTATTTGTCTTTCCTGCCCAAACGCTTGGCCAATTGCAGCCACACTTGGTCTAAGTACCACTGGTCCGAGGTTTATGTGATGTATTCCGATTGGGTAATTAAAGGGGCATTCTTTGAAATCATCAATTCCGTTTTTCTGGCCACAGATCAAATTCATGCTGCGATCACAAACGTTTGTCATTATAAGCACTGACCAAAGGCCCATATAAGTCTACACCAATTGGGGTCAAAGGTTATGTGGGTGAAGTAAAGGGGCACTCTGTCCATTCTCACATTATGCAATGTTAAAAATTTTCGGATCGCGATGAGGTCACGACATGTGTTCCATGTCAATATTTTCATATATTTTTATTATACCTGGCATTATTGCAGTTTGTAACTGTCATAGAATACAAGAGAATCTATTTTACTCTCCTAAGAAGGCCACTCCTCATTAATGTTAATGCTCGTTTAATGCTCAACTGTTGGCATGTTGCTAGCACAAGTTGTCTAGCTCATTACATCCTCAGCGAGTTGCCAGGGTCGTTTGCTTTTTCAAAAGCGTTTTGGTCATACCATTGGGCGGCTTTTGTTTTGCGCTATCAACCACTTAATTCTTTCCATTTGTTTATTGAAACCTTCGTGCACATTTGTTTTTTCTTGATGGTTTTGCTTTATTTTTGGTAGCAACACATGCAAACTTTGGATTCCATTGCTAAACCCCTTTAACATCTATACTTGAGTAGGTCAACACTCGGCAAGTTGTTATGGTTCCCAAGTCCAGTGTTTAATGTATGGTTAAAGTGGGTTTTCACACCAGTAGTCTCTGCATATTGTACCTTTTACGTGACCACTGTCCTAGTCCGTAATTAAAGGAATCTAGAAATCTACCTTCTTAGGTTCAACAAATTTAGAATTTAAATATCGAGCAATTTTGTCACAACCAAAGCCTCTTTGTTTATAACATGCTGTAATTTTTCGCAGTGTACTTTATCTTAAAACAGCGTTACATACTCTATCATTAAGCAAATCTGCATGCCCCTTGTCTTATATGTCGCGGCTGTGAAACAGGTGCACTGTGGTAGCCAGGGCGACGACATAAAAATGGGCGGGAAGCAGACCGTGGACAATTGGGACGACATTGACTTCATCTTATCAACAATTGGGTTGCATCGGATTGTGGAATGTATGGCGATTTCATACTTGGCTTATGAAAATGGAGGAGGTAGGGGAATAACTTTGTTTTGGTGAATTTGATTGACATGTTCCCCAAAAAAAAAAAAAAAAAAAAAAAAAAAAAAAAAAAAAAAAAAAGAAAAAAAAAAGAGAAAAAAAAAAAAAAAAAAAAAAAAAAAAAAAAAAAAAAAAAAAAAAAAAAAAAAAAAAAAAGAAAAAAAAAAAAAAAAAAAAAAAAAAAAAAAATGCCATTGTGTGGCTTGCTACGAGACTCGTTTTACATTAACCGTGACATCAACCATCACTTAGAGGGTCATTTCACGAAACTAATATGTTTAACTGAGTTAAATTATATTGATGAACTTTTTGTTTGTCTTCCACAGTCGTCGAACCATGCAATTTATGACAGGGTATTTCGACATGTTCAATGAATGAAACCCACGTACTGAACACCTTTAGGATCTCTAACATAACAATATCATCTCCAATTGGTATCCACCAATTTTTAATATGGAGGGACAGTGTAATTGGGTAGCCGGGAGCCTCGATTGAGAATCAGTGTAGACACCAATATTATTACAAAATTTGATATGTTGCTTTCTATAAGTGTTTTATACCTTTAGACCTTAACTTTAAAGTATTTTTACGCATTGTATTTTTCATTAAAAAGTCGACCTAGAAAAAAAACACTCCAAAAATATAACTCCATAGCTCTCAAATTTGCATATATTGTCTCAACTAGGTCATGGAATTACTTCGAAATGGTTCCTCGTAATCCTCGCTATTTGTAAACAAAATATTTGATCAATGTACTCCACATTGGCACACACACCAGTGTTACCCTTTACACACCGATGTAACGCAGAAAAAGGGTCCAAGTCCCAAATATTATAGCACGGCTAGCGTTAACCTTTCGCCCGATAGAACGCCTGAGCGTTTCTTGCAAATAAATAAATACTTGAAAATACATTCAGATACTATTTTGTATCTCAAATGTGGAACATCCAAAAGATGAAGTTTGGTATATAATTTTCACGTTTATATTGCTGTTACAACTTCGGCAAGGGGTTTTGCCATGGAGAATGCTTGTGAATTGCTATGCTGAGAGATCTAGACCTGTCTTTTAGGTGCAGTTCACAATAAATCTAAAATAATTCCGGGTGAAGGGTTAAGTGGGACACTTGGGAGGCGCTAGTAGATGTTTTTGCGATTTTCAACCTTCCTTACCATCACGTTTGGATGGTCAACCGGTGCCATACACCATGTACACTATTATGCGAATGCCCTCCATGTTTCTTTTTTCTATTTTTGTGATCTTATTTTGGCTGTATTGTGTATGTGCGTGTGTGTGTGTGTGCAGTGGTGTGCGTGTGTGTCTGTGTGTGTGTGTGGTGTGTGTGCGTGCGTGATTTGTTTCTGTTGCTTTGTAAGATATTAATCCTATTTTTTACTGTCTTTGTAAAAAAACCTCAATTTCGTTGTTTATAGTTCATCATTGACCAAAAAAAAAAAATTACTTGGCGGATCAGTTTTGTAGGCCCGCTGAGATCTAAATTTGTGCCTAAAACACGTAAAACTTTTTTACCTATTTCTATTGTACAAGACCTGATAATCCTCCGGTATGAATTCCGAACCCGTGGGTACTCCGATACGTAGCCAGGACGTCCAAAATAACTAATACTGTGTGTTGGTATAGAATACAAGCCCCCTTTACATAGGTTTTTCTCAACACTTTTATTTGAAAAAAAATTGATTTCAATTTGAAAAAAGAAAAAAATCATCTCAGAAGGTACGATTTATAACTTATAAAAAAAAAAAACCTTAGCCTTTATCTTCATTTTGCCGATGTGGGACCTTTTGCTCTGTATGAGTGGTAAATTGAAATTGCAATATGCAGATTGTTCCAAAGAAACTCTCGGGAAAACACGCCTCACTCGTCCACTGGCAAGCCAACTCAATTGTTTTTATTAAGCCTTTCGGCCCGATCGAACGCCTGAGCGTTTCTTGCAAATAAATAACTACTTGAAAATACATTCAGATACTATTTTGGTATCTCAAAGTGGAACAATCCAAAAGATGAGTTTGGTATAAATTTTCACGTATAATGTTGCTTTACAACTTCGGGCATTGCGTTTTCCATGGAGAAGCTGTCAATTGCGATGCGAGAGATCTAGACATGATCTTTAGGTGACAGTTCAAAAATGAAATCCTAAACCAATTCAATTCCGGGTTTGAAAAGGGTTAATTGTGTCGTAATAAGGAGACAGATAGTATAGTTAAGCACGTTTATTTAAACATTTGTAAGTTTTTCGGTCATTTAATATGCATATAATAAATTTCATTGTATTTTACTGTGAACCAAGTTCTGGAAAGCTCTATGATTTTTCCATTAAAAAGTGTCAATCACACGGTTATAAGGGAGGTCCAAGGGACCAAGATTTGTTTTTCCCACGCCATGTTTTAACGCTAAATTTTGGCCTAATTATCAGATGTGCATATTTTGGTGGGAAAAAAATCAAAGCGGCCATGGCGTTTGGAGTAAACCTTTTTATTTTTTTTTATTTCTAAAAAGTAAATGTATTGTTATCTGTTTACTGAACCAAGTTTTATGGATAAAATCCTTCGGGGAGTTGTAGAGGTTTTTTTTCATTTGTCGGCGGGGAGAATTTTGTGAGCGTCATAAAAAATCGGTTTCGGACCGCCGTTTCATCGTTACCAAACGATTTTGAGTTTCCCCAGGTATGTGGTCGTGTTGATGTACCAAAACAATGAACAGAGTTTGGTAAAAAACGGCAAAGTGGTTTTCAGAGGGGGTCAATGAGGACCCATCACACCAACGAGGGAGTCCCAAGACTTCTCCACTTAAAATACGGGCACAAGACCCCTTATACATTAAAAACGGGCAAGGTACTTCAAAATATACAGATTCTCTATAGCTAAAAGTTAAAGCTAAAAAAACATCGGTAACTGTGGTTGTTTTCTTTTCAGGTGATTCCTCGTACCCTATTTGATAAGTTAGTTGTGATCGTTGTACCGGTGTCTTCATGGAAGCTATGTCTTGGTCAGTTTGGTAGTCTTGGGTGTGTTGGCTGTTGGAAGTTAGCTCCGCTCTCAAAGGTAACACTATTTTAAAAAACGAAACAACCTCGTTATGGCCGGAAAAATAAACACTTAGGACTATGTTTCACAATCAACTTATGTAGTATAGTGGTTAATTATTATTTGAAATTCACTTTGTTAAACAGTGTCACTCACCCAACATGGCGGTGAATCCAATGTACTGTATATAAAAATAAGAAACAAATCAAAAAATAGAATCCTAAAAAATCAGAGATCACTGAACCCAGGGCCTAGACCCGCTGGACAAAATCGGCGATTCTTCTATTCATACCGCGGCCTTAAAACGAGCCATATTGTCCCGGATTACAAAATTTAAAATACCACACGCCCGCGTGTGGAATTGGTTAACTTCGAAAAGATCATGGAAGATAGTTTTCAGTCGTTTATAGCACATAGACCCGAGATGGTCTAGATATACGCTGTCTTCCGGTTCGGTAGACCCCTTTTCCCGATTTTAGGCTACCGTTTTTTCCTATAGGGTAGTTCTTTTGTTGAACTGGCCCAATATATTTGCGGAAGTGGTCTGAAGCCACTTCCGCAAAAAATGTGCGAGTAGTATGTATAGACAAAAGAGGAACACATAGATACCGTGAATGGAAATAGGGTAGACGTAGAAGGGGTATAAGCGTCTTAATATCAGATAATGCTGAGCCAATGAAGTTCTTTCAGCAGAGATTGTGTGAGCTGGCCACTATATTTGCGGAAGTGTCTGAAGCCATTCCGCAAAAATAGTGAGTAGTAATGTATAAACAAAAGAGACCACAATAGATTACCGATGAGGGAATAGGGCTAGGACGTAGAAGGCGTAGAAGCTCTTTAATATCAGATATTGCTGAGCCATGAAGTGCTTTCAAGCAGAGAGTTGTGTTCTGAGCAAATGTCAGATATTGAAATATGAGACGAGCACACCCCAGTAATATCAGATATGAGTGTCCAACTCTCAACAATATATCTGTATACTTAAGGGGGAATCAGAGTCTCAAAGGGATTTTTTTCAGAATTGAGATTTTGACAACAAACGTTGTTGCTTTAAGACGCGGATCCAACGTGCTTTCGTTTATTCAATCGATGAATACTTTTTTGGAGTATTGCAATTTTTTCAAGCCAAGATGGCACGCCAATACCATGGAAAAGGGTCCAACATGACTGCCGCGCCAGTAATCACCGAAGAGTCGATGTGTTAAGCAGCGGTCAAGACTCAAAAGTTATATGATAAACTTGATGCGAAGGAGGAAAAATCCCTACCAGGCTGGAGCTGTGACATAGACAGTTGGATTGATTTTAAAGAACTTGGGTAAGCAAAAATTACTCTTGAAAACGGACTTACACCAAACTTTAATGCGTTTTTCTCCATATTTGTTTTTTCGCACTTGTCCCACGGGAAAACAGTCATATCTCAAGAAACCATAGGGGTAGGCACTTCATTTTTTTTCAAGGTTTGTTCTCTATCTTTAGGAGCAAACAAGGAACCAAAATTATTGGAATTCAAGCCTTGGAACATGCTAATTTCATCTTTGACCAAACCATAATTATGGGTTTCTGCTGTTCAGATGTAACCAGACCGTCACGCTGCCTTTACCTGCTAGGATGTGGTAAATTTTGGGTTCATTGACTAGCTTTAAACCTCAGCTCCAAATTGCTTTTTGTTTCACCAATAGAAAAATACTTTTGGAGATATTACTGTTCCCGTATGAAACACATCCAAATTTACAACCCAAGTTGGTGGCCGTTACCATGGCAACGCGTAACATGTCAAAACATTTTGCATGTTAATTTTATGCAACAAGGTGTAGGGTATGCATACAAAACACAACACTTGGGTACTACTTATGATTTGTGAGGAAAAAAAGTTATTTGAAATGTGTGGTTAAGACTAGGATTACCCCTTAATTTGTATTCTTAAATAATATAAATAAATGGTCATTTATAAATTTAGAGGAACTTTGAAGTCTTGGATCTTTAAGAGGGGGTCTAGGTTTTTACCCCGAACTTCGACTTGCAATTTTTTTACTGACAATATATACTTTATGGCAGGATATCATATGGTAGCCCATGTGGAAAAACATGAAGCCCGATTTTTGAAATGGTTACCATGGTTGGATGCAAATGAATATTAACGTGAGCATAATAATTAAAAAAATATATATGCTTAAATATCACAGGGTGAACACGTTTTCATCAAAAATGTCATCTGCAGTTATTGTCCATTTTCCTATTTCACTCTGCACACAGTGCATTCAATAGGGCTATGACCCTTGTAACGCGTATCTTGTGTTAACGTATAGGACATGAGAAAACTCACGTCGTTGCGAGAAAAGTGCTCAAGGGTTTCTTGGTAGAAGATCTAATTGTAGAATATATGATCATCAATAACTTGTGAATTTTATATGAGAGAACATTCCGAAAAATCCGAAATGGTTAAATTTATAAAAAGTGTATTTGGTTTTAGGTATAATGTAACTATTATGGCAAAAAAACCACAGTGCTAGCGGGGAGAGTTCAAGATGGGCGCCTGGACAAAACGGTTAGACACTATACTCTTCGTAGAAGCTGACAATCAAGATAATCTTATTTCTATAAGGTAGTGTATTTGGTGGACATACGGTTGCTGAAAAAATCCCGAAACGACCCCAGTTCTAACAAAGGCTTCCAACATGTGTACAAACAGGCCTACTCGTGACTGTTTACATGCACACAGTGTTGTGGGTAGTAATCGCTCATCATAGAATGTCATTAATCAGTGACTGGATGGTGCCCTGTGAAGTGGGAATCATTTACATTACGATCAAGTTATGATGGATTCATGTCACAATGATTTGGTTGGGTGGCAAAGGTCGAGGCCCGTTTACAGTTGGACAACTGAATGAACATGTATACAAAAATACATCGAACGTGCGATATTTTGCTTGCGTAAATCGAGCATAACATTTGAACGGAATTCCTATTTACTCAAACAAAAAAGCGAATGAAAGCTGAAAGTTTACACTTCCTATCATGATATAAGTCTCAATTAAGCTATATAGTAGACTAAATTTTTCCTATTTGAAAACATAGACCCCTTCCACCTTAAAGCAGGATCGTTTCATTTTGTGACCTGGCAATAATTTACAATGAACCGTTAACATCATTTGTGGTTTCTTTCCCATAATTAGTTAGATCTGGTCAAACTTAAATTTAATTTATCCACAATTTCAAAATTTGATTTGGACATTTTAGGACGTTATGACAGTCATTCTCGAACTGAAATACGATAATAGTACAAATATACCTTGGAAGAGTTTCTGATGGCCCTTAGACAAATATTTGTATGGCTTTGGCTCAATTAAAGATATTGTACCCAAAAACAGTTTCAATAATTTTCCCATTTGAACAGCTGAGATGAATAATATGCTGGAATGGAATGCTGCATTTTTTCATTTTTGAACACCTTGACAAGAATAGATAATAAATAAAAGCTAAAACGCTTGCCAGACTCCTGACGTCAGGCCCGTAGCAGGAATTTATGGTGGGGGGGGGGGGGGGGGTGTGAGGATTGCCAGAAGAGGACCTTTTGCGTACCCAAAACCCCAATTTTTCGGGGGTGGGGGGGGGGCCGGGGTTGTGAAAAGGGTAACATGACCATCGTGCAAAACGTTCCAAAAAAAAACAGTAAAAACGTAATCTATGGTTAAGATGCTTAGTCTTTCGTTGTATACCATGCACCACAACCTTAAAAACAACATTCATTGAGACAAACCGCAAACAACTTTTACTGAAAACACGGACCTTAAAATGACAAAGCGGACCTTAAACATCATTAAAGCGGACCTTTGTCAGTTTGGGGGGTGCGAACGCCCCGCCCCATGGATACGGCCCTGCCTGAGTATTTCAGGTTGCATTATAACGTCAAACTAAAGGCTGACTCTGGGATTTCCTGAGGAGGGCGCCCTCCAATTTCCAAAAAAATCGTGTTTTTTGATGTACATAATGCTTGTACCATATACTAATCACTGTGTGAAATTGCTTTAAGCTTAAAGCAATAACGGCATTTTTTTTTAAAAAATCACAACTTTGTTATTAAAAATTCCGGATCCGGAATTTTTTATACACAGTATCCCTAGGGACGTAATACTACCACATAATGTTTAATGCACTCAAAACGAAAAATCGATCATCTCAAATTTTCGGAATTGTGCATATTAGGTTACAATCTTTAGTCTATTGACTGATTTTAATTATTACACAAAGAAATAATATTTCGAAATCTCTGAGTCAGACTTTAATTGCGGTGTGTTAAATAAAGAACACATGTTCGAAATTAAAATGGCATCATCGTTTTGGAGCTCACATATATCATAATTAACAACTTCCTTAGAAAAAAGCGAAAAAAAATAAAACAATAACAGTCCATAGGATGACATATGACACCAAACATAGCGAGCTAGATAGTTAGCTCATCAAAGCTTCTCAGCACCTCTAGCTCCCGTCACCTGTCTGCCTGCCTGTGTGCCTGTTCTGCTTGCTGGCCATACGTAGATAGCTATATGTTGTATTATGTCTAATTAGGGTTGGCTTCAAACTCATCCGCCGGTTGATTAGCGGGTTTTCCGCCGGTTCTGTGCGGTTGAAGTATGTTTCCTTGGTTCTTCCACAATGGCAAGCTGGGTCCGCAGAACTGAACCGCCAGTTCAAACCGACGTGGAGTGTTTGAAGTCATACCTTACATAATTTTACTGTCTGAATGATACTGTTCAGGCATAGGTTGGGGTATGGTCATCTTAAGCTCTCCGTACCTGTCTCTACTACAATATCATCATCGCCTATTCCATCACTTATAGAGGGCTCGTGTCAGAGTGACCTCCCATGGGTTGGTTGTAATCATACTGGAACAACGAAGCATGTTGGGTACCTC